>VCCN01007088.1:1464181-1474433 GCA_006491835.1 Architeuthis dux | reverse complement strand
CCACTTGTAATGAACCATTAAAATTGATTCCCACATATATATGTTATTGCTTGCATTATTCATGCATACTTATATTTTGGAAAAGATTGGTCAGTTAGTTTTTAATCATATAAAGTTGTTATTTTTTCAAATTTGTCCATCACTTCCAGGTGAGTAGCATATGCTTAACTGTTTTCCTCTTCCTAAACAATCAATACATTCACATTCTAGTAAAACTTGCAGTTCTTCATGACAAAAAATATGTTCAGGATACCATCATTTCATCGGTTTTTAATGATAGCCACCAGAAAGGGAAAACTATATATAAAAAGACTAGTTTGTTTCCAGTAATGTTTACAGAAAAGGAGTGCCTTCAGTATATGTATACATACATGAATACACATGCACACAGAAACACACACACACACAAACATACACATGCATACATTGGAATATATGTAGATAAGTAGATAGATAAATACATTCATACATATATACATGTTATCTTGTGTGCTTACAGTTGGCAAAACACTGGTTCTCACCAGATCACCAAAGTTAAGCATGGAGGAGCCTGCTCAGTACTTAGATGGGTGACCATTTAGAGACAGCAGGGACTGTAAGCAACCTGAGGACTGTGTGCCAGACTAAGCTAAGCTTACTAAGTTCTGAGATAATGCATTGCTGTTATTTTGACTAGTATCTTTATTTTTGTTGTAGTTCAGCCAGTGCACTCTCCTGCCGTCTCACATTGATTGATCTTTAAGGTTCACAATTAGAAACCATCAACCAAAACTGTCATCAAAACTGTCAGCATTTCTTCAGTTTTTAAGCTGGTCTGGCTGGCTACATATGTATGTATGTATGTATCACGCATACAGACCGCACCAATGGGGCTAGAGTGCTGAAATTTTCAACATTTACTCCTTTCTATATCTAGAAAAAACATTTTTTTTTTAAATCCCCCCCCCAAAAAGGTTTTTAGTGGGGGTTTCAATTTACCATATAAGTTTATGCTTAATTAATCCATAGTTTGTGTCCAGCAGTATTCACATTTATTTTTTGAAAATTCAGACTTTTTTAATGATCACTTCTCAACAAAAGGTGAGAGAAATAACTTATTCATTAATCACCCCTTTTTTCCAATTTTTTAATTGTATACTCCCAACATGGCATCTGCCAAAAGACGGTTTCTATTGAGTGACCAACCAGACCTGTTTTGTTTTCTGTTTGCTGGAAGGAGGTTAGCTTCTATGAGCAAAAAGCATTGAAACCAGATTAGAACCTGTTTTCAAAGCTTTCTGTCTTATGACTACTTAGAATAGGAAATAATAAAACAACATGGCTTCTCTTCTTCCCTCTTTCCAGGGAAAAGTTTTAAAAGCTAAGTGTCTTTATTTTTTGCAATTTTGTCAAACTCCAGGACAAAGTCAGGGTTGACTTTACTTTTCTATGTAATAGAGACAAGAACAAGAATAATCCTCACCAAAAATAGTGGAGTAAGCTAACATATAAAATCAGCATTTCACCACCGAGATTTGTACTCACGGTCAGGTGATTTCTAGCCTGGTGTGTTACCACCCGCTCTAAACTGATAAGTCTTACCCACCTCCAAAATTTATAGTAGAATTACGCAAGGAAGTAGAAGTAGGAGCAGAGTTTGACTCTGGAGCAGCCAGGCTTGTTATTATTATTCTAAGCATTCAGAATCATATCATTCCATATCTTTGTTCTTATAGATCTACAATGTTGCTCTGTCTTCCTTTAATTCTGCCACCAAAGTTAGAGAGGTATATGTATTAGGTCAAAAAGAGGTAGTTAAATTTGTGGGCAGATCCAGGGATTATTTTTTGATTGAGAGATAATTTTATGGGTTTTTTCATACATTTATGTATACCCTCATGACTGTTCACACACTATCTCCAAATGTTCTCAACAAATTTCAATGAAATTTTATGGAAAGGCGGACAATAGGTTACAGGAGAAGTGATTAAATCTTTGGGTGGATCCATGTACAATTATTTCCCCTACAATTTCATGTCTGTCCACACACTATCTCCAAATGTTCTCAATGAATTTCAATGAAATTTTGTGGAAGGCTGGCCATTGAGCCATGTAAGAAGTGATTACATTTTGGGGTGGATCCATATACAATTATTTCCCCTTCAATTTCATGTCTCTCCACACACTATCTCCAAAGGTTCTCAATGAGTTTCAATGTAATTTTGTGGAAGGGTGGCCATTGAGCCAATCAAGAGGTGATTAAATTTGTTGGATCCATGCACAATTACCTCCCCTGACACTGGCGTTTGCAGAGGTATGTGTTCTCTGAGTATTTTCCAGTTCATTTGTGTAAGCCCCTGCAGCTAGCCCCAACCTGCACTCATCTATATTTCCCAACCAATGCAGTCATAAAGAATAACAACTGCATCACTTGCTGAGTATTGATTGATTCCGATGTAAATACTACAAGTACTGCTTTGCCATAATTGATTTGCAAATGATGTTTGATAGAGAAATTGTCAGGGCAATTACAGACAACATTGTAAATTATATTTTGATTGGACATCTATTAGCAATAGAAATTTATCTCATCCTTTTAAATATTCCCTTGAGGAAATTCCTGTCAAAATTTAATATCTGTGTAGGAGGAAAATAACTGACATTTCAAAAATAAAGATTAAAAATCTTTTCGTTATTATCTCCTTTTCATTAATACTCACACCATCATGACTGTCTTAATTACCATTATTACAGGATTATAATATCATAATCCTACAATATTATTATTATCATTATGGTTTAGTAATGGTTTTGTAAGGTAAAATAACCTGCTTAAAATAATTTACACAAATACAGTAAAATATATAAGACTAGCATTCAAAGGGAAATTATGAATCACTGCCACCCATATATGCTGTGTTGGAGGTGATCAATTAAAAAGTTGGAAAAAGGGGCGATCAATGAATAAGTTACTTCTCTCGCCTTTTGTTGGGCTGTGATCACTTCAAAAAACAAGCAGACACAAACTAGTGACCAATTTAGCATAAACTTACATTGTATATTGAAACCCCATCTAAAAACCTATTTTGGAGGGAAATTTTCAAAAAACAAAAACAACATTTTCCCTACTCCTTGAGAGGAGTGTATGAGCAAAATTTCAAGTTTCTACTATGAATGGTAAGGGCTGGATACATAGATAAATAGGTAGATACATAGATACATATAAATCTTGTTTTTGTAGTAATATTTCAACATTGTCCAAATTAGAATGTTTTTTCTCCACCTTGACCTCCAAGTCATAACATATCTTTTTACTCTCAAACAATGACTCTTCCACTTAAAGGTAAAAATTTTACTGATAAAAACATCTCCTACCCACCATTTGAAACAATGGACTCTTCCCCTGAAATGAATTCAGTAGTTTCTTTCTTTTTTTTAAAATCATCTCAAAGAAATTCAAAAGCTAAAATAAAAACTTTAAGTTTGCAACATTCAACTTTTCTCCTTAGTATATTTATTGATATATTTTGGCTTCTCAGACTATTTTCAATGTTCGGAAGACAAATTCTACTCACATTCTGATATACATGTTATGTATATTATAGACATTCAGAAATATCCATAAATATTTTTATAAGGATTAACTAGTAACATACTCAAATGGTTCTTCGGACAATTGAACTCCTTCTTGTTATTTGTGAATAATAACAAGGAGTTCAATCGTCCGAAGAACCATTTGAATATTAATGACCCTTCTCAAAACTATAGAAAATATAGTAACATACTATACAGTATGGCTATATTCAATAATATATGAATTGATGTTGGGCTAGATTCATGAATGCTTTAAAAAACTTGTTTGACTATTTCTTGTCACAGAGGATTCAAAATCAAATTATCTCTTGACATAGTAGATCGCCAAGGTACCATGTTGAGTCTTTCATAGCATTTCTCAGGGGGTAATGGGGTTTACTTTGGGGAGCTCGTCTCTTTTCCAGGTAACATGATTACACATTACCAGCTGCAGGGAATAAACTCTGACCTGATCTATTGGGAGGTGTGGATTTATGCCTTTCTGAAGAGTGTTAGTGTGAAATAAACACAAACTACCTCAGCTTAAATTTGAACTTGGTTCACTAATCACAGAGGATTGGAGACTGCTTATGACAAAATATCAAGCGCAGCCTTCTATCAGCAGGCAAAATTCGAATTTCAAATGTAACTACATTTTCCCTTGTCTGATTTTCTACTGTTCATATTGTTTGTTTACACCTAGTAGTAATAGACAAAATAGCCATAAATTGTTCAAATTCCTTAGATATTAATGCATATATAAAATTCAGGAATGTTTTATCGCCCGAAATTGTGTGTTCATTGAAGTCAGCTGTACATAAAAGTGTCGAAGAAATCACAGAATAAGTGTCTTCAAGCTTCTTCAACATTTTTCCTATTTACAAATGAATAGAAAGAATCCGTTTATAAATTATATCAACTAAAAGTGGCTTCAGGCACCAATGGAAGCTTTTCCAAAAAATGTCATCTATATAAAGGCAAAGGCAATTACAATTCAATAAATGTCCTACTGTCCTGACATGAGATCATTTTGACATCAACTGACAGATTGAAAAGATCAGTTTATAAACTCTACATAAACCTAATATGTCTTCCAGCCCTTCCACAAGTATTGCTATATGATTATTCTAATATCTTTACAGAAAATGGAAAACACAACTTAGAAGTTTTCTCAGAATTCTGCTTGTTCATCCGAGTCTTAGAGTTAATGTAAAATATATGATGTTAGGTGTACTTGTCATGAAATTTGGTGTTAAATATTTTGAGTTATTCCCCTTAGGCAGGAGAGTGCTTATCCACTTCTGGTAAGGAGGCGCTGTTTTACATTCTGGTGAACGAGCAGCCATTTTGGTTTTAGGAGAAGATCAGAGAAGACACACACATAGGTGTTGTTGGCCTCAGTAATTGTAAATATATGAATAAATGATCTCTATGAGTACATCTTCTGTTTGCATTTTTAATCAGTTAATATCTGTCATTATACCAACCTTACATTTGGTATCTGAAATAACAGTTTTGCCAGATACAGACTTGTTAAATCTAAATATATTGTAACATACTGATGAAAACTACAAGAAAACTAATAACAAAAGAAGTAATAACAAAAGAAGTAATAACAAAGGAGTAATAACAAAAGAAGTAATAACATCCAGGCAAACGTTTTCAAAGAATTTTTTAGAAAGTGAGTTTCACTCATTATGAGTAAAAGGGAAATATCTTTTTGAAAAATAAAACCTTACAAGTCAAAACAAATACAAAAATATTTTTATCTATTTTTCTCCTGTTATTTATGTGAGGTTAATGCAAACATTTTTAGTATTTTTGACAATTCTTTTATTAATAGCACAATAATTCAGTCATGAAAGTATTTTCCCTGGCTTTTTGTGTTCTTATGCTACATTTCATATACATTTTTGTATTCCATCATAAAAACAGGTCTGGTTAGTCACTCAATAGAAATTGTCAAGCAACCAACATCTTTTGGCAGCATATAGTGTTGGGGGTAATCAATTAGAAAAATTGGAAAAAGGAGTAATCAATGAATAAGTTACTTCTCTTGCCTTTTGTTTGGCAGTGATCACTAAAAAAGTCTGAATTTTCAAAAAAGTCAAAAACTAAGGGATCATTTTAGCATAAACTTACGTTGCAAACTGAACTCCTCTCTAAAAAATGTATCTAGTGGGGCTTCCTCTAGACATAATAAGGAGTAAATGTTGAAATTTACAGCCGTCTAGCTTCATTGGTGCGGCCTGCATGCGTGATACATACATAGCCAGCAGGACCAACTTGAAAACTGAAGAAAGTTTTGGTTACAGTTTTGGTAACAGTTTTGGTAACAGTTTTGGTTTACAGTTTCTATTTCTAGTTTTGATTTGATGAATTCTTTGAGGTAGTTACTGACCAGATAAGGTGCATTGCACGGAGCAACAAAAAATGATATTCTGAAGATGACAATTACTACAATACTCCAGTTCCACAATTAAGTCTTCAGCCATAGCAGTGTTTTTTACATTCAGGGGAATATCTATATTACAACCAATAACAATAATATCTGGTTCTTCAGATGATTGAACTCCTTCTTGTTGTTTGTGTTGTGTTGCGTTGTAAACACAACGTTTTGGTCAATCCACTCTTTGGCCTTCTTCAGGTGTAAAATCTGAGTGTGTTGGGTTAAAGAGAAGTTATGTTTAAAGGGGGTAACTCTTATAGCACAGGGTGTTTCTGTGTCTTTGTCTTGTCAGGTTTAGGTCTGTTGAGAAGTTGAAGCCACATCAGGTTGAAATCCGCACTTGTCTGGCTAATGCATTTAGTCATTTACAACACAAACAAGAAGGAGTTCAATCGTCCAAAGAACCATTTGAATATTAATAACCTTTCTCAAAACTATAGAAAATAATACCTATGTTTGGAATAAAAAGCACAATATTTATACAGATCGTTCGTGCTGGCGACACAGTTACCATGAGATGGCTTTGTTTTGGTGCACATTCCACGCTGTCTCAATGCATTGAAGTGGTGTGTTTTTCGGCTCGTACAGCATATTGATTATTTTAGTATTTTCAGTTCATTGATCTTAAAAATACTTTGTTTTATGTTTTTCCAAGTGCATTGATTTTAATATTTAATAAGCTTTTCTGAAGTTGACATATCGGTGAACTGAAAAACACGAACAGATTACCATGTAACGTATGCAGTATAAAATGCCTAGCCATGTTTTGTCAGAAAAGTTATTCTAGCATAGATTACCTTCCTCTGGGGTTAGGATTGGCCAATGAAGGAAGTAACCTTCACCCTGTGGGACACAAGGTAAATCTTTGAGACTTACTTTAAGAAAGAATAGCATCTTCAATGCTGCGGAATACGGTCATATCGTGAAGTTTAGTGGGTTTTAGAATTCTTAAGTCTCATCTAGTCTTTTAGATAAGCAAAAGTACTTTTAAGAAGAAATATCACCTAACCACCATTTGAAACAATGGACTCTTCCACTGTTCATTATATAAGTAGATTCTATAGTGTTACGGTTATTAGGAAAGCCAATAGAGCAATAAGCTCAGGGTTTAATTCCTCACCTTTTCACATAATCCTTTATTTAATTAATCACCACTACCCACAACAGACCGGTTTAAACACTGTTGCTGAGTTTAGGTTATTCATGTGTTCTGACATTTATATATATTTATGTATCTATCTATATATCCGGACCACTCAGCCCTAATTATTCATAGTAGAAACTTGAAATTTTGCACACACACTCCCTTCAATGAGTAGGGAAATTTCTTTTTTTTTTGGGGGGGGGTGAAAATGTCCCCCCAAAATAGATTTTTAGTGAAGGGTTCAATTTACAATGTGAGTTTATGCTAAATTGACCCCTTAGTTTGTGTTTTTTTGTTAATTTGGACTTTTTAGTGTTCACCACCAACAGTGTTTAATTTACGAGGTAAAAAGAAGCGTGTATGGGTGGCGGTGGTTCATAATTGCCCTTAGAATGCTAGTTTCTTTTCTGTCCTTTTAATAATTGAAAGGCCTATCTTAAAGCATCGATTCACAAATGCTTTATGCACTGCAACCTCTTTGGTGAAAGAGAATGAGAGAAAGGAAAAGGTTGGGAACCATTGACTTAAAGTTTAATTAAAGACAGGTCTGGTTAGTCACTCAATAGAAACCATCACATGACCAACATCTTTTGGCAGCATGCCATGTTGGGGTGATCAATTGAAAAATTGAAAAAAGAGATGATCAATGAATAAGTTACTTCACTCGCCTTTTGCTGCAATGGTTAGGGGTGTAAAACACAAAAAAAATGTTTTTTCTAGATATAATAAGGAGTAAATGTTTAAATTTACATCCCAAATTAACTTCTAAAATCCACACTTCTGCACCAAATGCACAAAAACTTTCGATTTTGATTGAAACTCTTCATCTTCATTTGTAAAGCATGATTCTGGCTGGCTGCCCAAGTATCATGTGTACAGGATACACCAATAGAACTAGAGGGCTGAAAATTAGAAGGTGAGATTCTAGAAGAGGTCGATGAATACATCTACCTAGGACAGGTAATAAAACTAGAGAAAGACCATGACTGCGAAATAAAATGATGCATAACGATAGATTGGAAAGCATTTGGCATGAATAGAGACATTCTGAAGAGCACCTTGGCAATGTGCCTAAAGCGTAAAGTATACAATGGCTGGTATTATGCAGCCATTGTATACTTTACACTTTAGGCATGCGAAACATGGAAATTAACCAAACGAACTGAAAACCAACTCTGAATAGCACAGAGAGCCATGGAAAGGGCAATGCTAGGGATAACTCTAAGAGATAGAAAAAGATCAACATGGATCAGAGAGAGGATTAGAGTGAAATATATTATACAACTAATTAAGCAGCAAAAATGGAGATGGGCTGGCCACCTAGCAAGAAGAGATGACAATAGATGGAGGAAAAGACTAACCGATTAGTGCCCATGGGACAGTAAACGAAGTAGAAAAGACCAGACACAAGATGGAGGGATGAGATAGAAATGTTGGCCGGTAAGACTTGGCAGAAGTTAGCACAAGATAGGTTGTCATGAAAGAAGATGGGAAAGGCCTTTGTCCAGCAGTGGACCTATAATGGCTGATAATGATGATGATGATGATGATGTCTAGAAAAAACTTTTTTGTCCCCCGCCCCAGCATAGGTTTTTAGTGGAGAGTTCATGCTTGTTTTTTGAAAATTTAGACTTTTTTAGTGATCACTGTACAACAAAACGCGAGAGAAGTAACTTATTCATTGATCACCCCTTTTTCCAATTTCTTAACTGATCACCCTCAAATGGCATACTGACGAAATACATTGATTACGTGACTGTTTCTATTGAGTGACTAACCAGACCTGTTTTATTAATACATTGAATGAGTTACAACATGAGCAAACACATGAACACTGAAATAACATGAATGGCTTTAAACTGATTCAAAAACTCTCTCCATTCTGTAGCCACCATGCTGCTCTCCACACACCTTACTCTCCATCCTCCCCCCCTGCTTCCGACTCTCCTCTCCATGTTTCAAACTGAACAAATTAACCAATAATTGCTTAATTGGGTGAACGCAATTCTTAGTTTAATTATTTTTATTTTATATTTTTTTATTTTGTTTTTCTTACTTACAAGATGTACATTTAATTATTGAGCATTTTTTTTGTTTTTATTGGTTTGGGGATTATTTATTTATTCTTTCATTTATTTATTTGAAAATGGAAAAGAAATACGGAGCCAAAATATTTGCTCTAAAATCAGTTGTAAAAGAAAAAATATATAAAAGAAAAATATCAATCATTGAATTGCCATAGAAGTTTCTGGTGTTATATATTGTTGTATATTGTTGTATATTGTTATATTATATTAAAAAGACACTTCGGAAAGCTGAAGATGAGATTTCTTTATTCAATTTGACATGTTTCGTTAGTCTGAGCTAACTTCTTCATAAATGCTTGAGTATACAGGTGGGTGTCTATTTATAGTTCCCAAGTCACCCATCTGTAAACTCACAGATTTCTGAAGAAGTTAGCTAGGATTAACAAAACATGTCAAATCAAATCAAAGCCAAAGATGATGTTACAAATGAGAATTCTTCATTCAATTTGATATGTTTCGTTAGTCTGAGCTAACCTCTTCAGAAATGCATGAGTATACAGATGGGTATCTATTTATAGTTCCAAAGCCATCCATCTGTATACTCACATATTTCTGAAGAAGTTAGCTCAGACTAACAAAACATGTCAGATTGAATAAAGAAATCTCATTTGTAACATCATCTTTGGCTTTCTGAATTGTCTTTTTAATATAATACTGTTGGATGAATTTCAATCCACATTCATACACTGATCATATTGTTGTATGCAAACAAGAAAGATAAATTCTTTGCCTCTTTGTATTTTTAACAGCATTCTTCATTCAGCATAATTCTTTATATATTTGCAATTATTGCCAGTTAAGTTTGGTTGTTATGCTATTACTTTGATGAATACAGTTTAAAGTTGGCCTCCTGGAGGCTGTGTTTGCAACATTATTGTCAAGTGGTCAATTATACCAATTCTAAAATCAATAAAGAGATGAGTTTTTATCAATGGCTGCTTGATAAAGAACATGCCTATCTGCTGCAAGGTCAAACTTCACTCCTACTTCTATTCTGACTGGAGATGATTACTGCAACTT
>VCCN01007088.1:1416761-1427780 GCA_006491835.1 Architeuthis dux | reverse complement strand
TATATATATATTGTACAGTATAATACAAGGACTGATACAACCTGTGTAGATACATATATTCACTAATACCTGGTGCCAATTTTCATCTTTGATAACATCCTAATTACTCCCTATTAAGCCAACTTGTCATCAGAGTAATTATACTTACTTTCATTCCTACAATCAATTTCACCATTTTCCCCCTGATACGTTTCACCTATCAATTTTATTACTTTTACTTTCACTTTCACTTTCACTTCTGTAATAACAACAACCAATTGTTTTCATGATAGAGGCTGACTGACTGAATCTCTATGACAGTAACTCAACAGCCAGTGTTGACCTCATAACACAAAAGACAGCATTTCACACTTCTTATTCTGTCGGGAAAAAATAGCAATTGTTTGCATAACACTGCTGTATACACACCCATACATAATAAAAAGAATTCAATAAAGCTGAACAAGAATAAGTCTTCAGGGTAAGGTAATCTTCATAACAAGTATGTTGGCCTTTAGCTTTCTTTCTCCCTCTTGTGGAAACGGGATATATTCATTTATTAGGTTTCTTGTCCTCAACTCCTAGTAAACCTGTCAAATGGCAGCAACACAATTTGAAAAACAACCTGAAATAAGGTGAAAAGAACAAAAGCCTTACAGCAACGAAAAGTCAGAATTCATAATATTTTCCTGCTTTTTTCTACCTGCGTTGGAATGTTACACTTTCAGTAATAACACAAGGGAGAAGTTAGGTAGTTTAATAAGAGGGTAGGAAGAGAGAGGACAGAAAATGCTTATGTAGCCAAAAAGGTGCATTACTGCCAGATGTGGTGAATTATGATACCTCTAAAATGCGCTAACTTAAAGAATGCAAAAAATCATATATGCTGTGTTGGGGGTGATCAATTAAAAAGTTGTGCTGTGATCAGTAAAAGATCTAAGTTTTAAAAAATCAAGTGGGCACCAGTTTTGCACTAAAATGTCCAAATTTTCAAAAAACAAGCATGAATGTTGTTGGACACAAACTAAGGGACCAATTTAGCATAAACTTACATTGCAAATTGAACTTTTGATTTAGTAGGTGGGGAATTTCCAAAAAACATAAAAACGTTTTCCCTACTCATTGAGGGGAGTGCGTGTGTTCTATTTTCTACTATGAACGTTTAGGGCTGGGCAAAGTCTGGATACATAGATACATATAAATGTCAGAACACATGAATAACCTAAACCCAGCAATAAACCAGTGTTGTGGGTAGCAGTGGTTAAAAAAGAGCAAACTATATATGAAACAAGTTAAAAGGCAATTTGAAAAATACAATGAATCAGAAAAAGTTTAAAAAACACAAAATCAAAAAACAAAATCTAAATAAACACGAGAATCACAGGATAAAAAAGGCAAAAATATGTCCAAAATAATTGTGTTACAAAACGAAAAATAACAAAAAATACAAAGTTAAAAAATGATGTATAGAACACAACAAACATGAACCGACAAAACAAAAACACATGCCATCAAATAGCCATAAAAACAAATTATCGCAACTATAAAACCTTACAAGAAATAAAAACTGAGAAAATGACACAAAAAGCAACAAAAAAGTACATTAAGATACAAAAAGGCAGGAAAAATAATTTTGAAGATGAAAAAAAGTAAAATTCAACACTAAACAGAAATACTTCATAAAACATACCAAAAATGTAAAAAAAAGCCATTTGGACAAAAACAGATACAGAAGTAAAAAGATCTTTGAAGCGCAGTGAATCATGAAAAACTTCTCTGGACAAGTGGACTGATTGAACAGATACAAGAAACAAATGGAAACTATTGTGGAAAAGACATAAATGGGAAGTAAAGCACTAAACAGAAAAAAGATGACTTTTAGTTTTCTTCAATAGAAAAGTCCATTTATCAAGACAAAAATGCTTTCTGTAATTTCTGGCATGAGAAATTCCTCAAAGATTCTCTGGGGTTCATTATTTTGTTTTACTTATTTTAACTCTCAGAGGGTTACCAAAGAGGAAGGTTAAATCATGCCTAAAAAGATAAGTAAGTAAACAGTATATCTATATAATACTAACTAACATTTCAAGGGAAAATATCAATCACCGCCACCCATATATGCTGTGTTAGGGGTGATCAATTACAAGTTGGTAAAAGGGATGAATAAGTTACTTCTCTCACCTTTTGTTGGGCTGTAATCATTAAAAATTAGCTAGTGACCAATTTAGCATAAACTTACATTGAAAATTGAACCCCCCTCTAGAAACTTATTTGGGGGGGGTGCAAATAACAAAAAAAAACATTTTCCCTACTCATTGTGTGTGCAAACATTCAAGTTTCTACTATGAACGGTTAGTGCTGGGCGGAGTAGATACATATAAATGTCAGAACACATGAATAACTTAAACCCAGCAATAAACCAGTGTTAGGGGTAGTGGTGATTAATGAGTAAAATAAATCTTTCTTCTACATATTCATAAACTCCTGCACTGTTACAATATCCATAACCTTGGTCCCTTCAATATCACAAGAGTTTTTACTATGAACGCTTAGGGGTGGGCAAAGTCTGGATACATAGATAGATACATATAAGAGTCAGAACACAGGAATAACCTAAACCCAGCAATAAGCCAGTGTTGTGGGTAGTGGTGATTAAAAGTCTCATTCGGTTTGTGACCTCTAAGCAGCCAAACTTGAAGGATGTAAAAAGAAACCCAGGTGCTTTAAAAGTTGATAATAATAGTGTAGGGTCTGTATTCCTGCTAACCCCTATCTATACAATAAGGACCAATTTGTCAAGGGAGATAACTGTTAAATGTTAATTATAGTCATCATCATCCATTCTAAGTACACTGCTGGACAAAGGCCTTTCCCATCTCCTTCCATGACGACTTGTGCTAACCTCTGCCAAGTCTTACTGGCAAACTTTTCTATCTCGTCCCTCCATCTTGTGTCTGGTCTTTTCCTACTTTGTTTACTGTCCCATGGGCACCAATCGGTTAAGTCTTTTCCCCCATCTATTGTCATCTGTTCTTGCTAGGGGGCTAGCCCATCTCCATTTTTGCTGCTTAATTAGTTGTATAATATCTTTCATTCTAGTTCTCTCTCACAGTGGCTCTGTTAGTTTACCTTCTTATAAATAGAGTTTTCTCTGATTATTTGTTTAAAAAATATCATTTTTATTTGTGGAAAGTTTATGATTCATGCCTTCTCCAAAGGCATGAGCATCCAATAGCTCCAGAGTTTTAAGTTCTACAAGACCAGTTTCAAGAAAATGATTTTCACTGTTTTTGTTTTCTGCTCTCGGTAACGAAAGTTACAAACCTGGTACATAGATTTGTTAGAATCTGTCAACCAAAACTGTCAACAGGTTTATTTAGTTTTTAAGTTGGTCTTGCTTGTTATGTATGTATCACACATACCATACAGGCTGGTTATGTATGTATGTATGGATCATGTGTACAGGCTACACAAATGGAGCTAGAGGGATGAAAATGTCAATATTTACTCATTATGTCTAGAAAAACCTTTTTTTTCTTTTTTTACCCCCCCCCAAATAGGTTGTTAGTGGGGCAGTCAATTTGCAATGTAAGTTCAGGCTTAATTGGTCCCTTAGTTTGTGTCTGGCAGCATGTTCCTGAGTTTTATTACTCTTTTCCCCTTTTGATGTTTCACCGCTCACAAAGTGGGTAAAGAAGTCGAGGATTCAAATGCTGTCTACAGGAACTAAAGCATAGCATCATACAGCATAAAACTTAAATTCTCCTCATATCTTTCATCTTTTCTATTCTCCCTCCCCACCCATCGTTGCAATGTAATGAACAAGGGTAGGAATGGAAGAGGGTTCTTATGCTTGTTTTTTTCAAAATTCAGACTTTCTTAGTGATCACCGCCCAACAAAAGACAAGAGAAGTAACTTATTCATTGATCACCCCTTTTTCCAATTTTTTAATTGATCACCCCCAACACGGCATGCTACCAAAAGACGTTGGTCAAATGACGGTTTCAAATGAGTGACTAACCAGACCTGTTTGTTTTCTATTTGATTTCATTGATGTTTATTATTTGATGTTAGCCGATTCCTTTGATATCCTTTACAAACCTACCGATTGTTAGGTCATATTTTGGATACCAATTCATCACTGAAATCAAATTAGTATTGGGATTGGCAAGTCTACACCTCTTACCTAACCCTAAACCTTCTTCCCAACTTTGCTAAAAGCTGAAACTTTTGTGCAAAGGAGACACATAAGCAGAATACTCTACTAATAAACCCACTCCTTTTACAGCCCTGTTTCCAAATACTAACTGGGAAATGGCAGATGGCAAATTTCCACCCACAGATGAAAGGCTCTTTAACAAGATCTCACATGATTTATCAACTGAGAAATAAATTTATTATTTAATAATGATTTATGATAAGCCATCAAATCTGACACAGAGGTTGCAGAGAGGACCTCCAGATCAGGAGGAGCAATCCGTGGGCTAGTGCTGATGAGACACAAGTCAGGTTCTGATCAAACCCTGGATGATGGGATGCCTCACCAAAAATGGATGATGTTGAAACACCTGAGACATCACTTATGATGTGTCCCAAAGTATCCTAGGATGTATCATTGAATCATTATTATTGTTGTTGTTGTTGTTAGTAGTAGTAGTAGTAGTAGTAGTAGTAGTAGTAGTAGTAGTAGTAGTAGTACCACCATGATACCGTTGTGGAAATTCCAGCACTTGACAAGACTTCAGTCGTTGGTTCTTCGGGTCACCGCTGAAAATGGGAAGGGGGTCATCTCGAAAGATAACAAGGCAATGCAAAAGATAGGTGTTTTTAGCAATTCGATTTAGTCGCAGTTTTTTTAAACTGCCCGATAAAATAAGAAGAACAAGGCAAACTACTATTTCCTACATCCACCCCTCGCACCCCTCATCCCATCTTCAGTCACCCGTCTTCATCATACCGTGGTCAACTCCTACTCATTGTAGTAGTCCCAATACCTGGTCCTAGACATTCCCGGTCTGCCCTGCCTGGCTTCGGTCGTCCAACTGATCTCCCTCCAAAATCCCAAAGTTTTTCTGAGACTCTATACTAACATGCAAAAATGCTCTATTTCTATTAGCCCCCGCACTACTTTGCTACAGTAGTAGTAGTAGTAGTAGTAGTAGCAGCAGTAGCAGTAGCAGCAGCAGCAGCAGCAGCAGCAGCAGTATTCATTCAGTTAAAAAATCTCTGGTCATGACATCCATAATTCATAAATCCACCAGTGCCTTTCTAACTGCAGCGAAAGTCGTAGTTCTTTGAATGCCAAAAGGTTTTTCGTTCAGACCAAATTTGATAGGTTCATAGCGTTCATAAGAAAGGAAAGATAGAGAAAGTGGACAAAGAAAGAGGGATATTCTTTTTCTTTTTTTTATGTCATACTATATCATATAATTCTTTTTTTAAATCAATTCTCAAAATAAAAAAATGTGATGTTTAAGAAAAAGTGTTCATAATTTAAGAAGCTAAAACTTTTTAAAAAAATATTTCATATTGTAAGCATTGAGTTCTGACCTATAACTTTTGGGGAACACAAATAGATACACACTTCTTGGATACAAACGAAAATGTAGCAAGGCTCGAGAAAACCAGTCTGTCCATTTTCAGAAAGTCTTTTTTAATCTCTTAACAGCTTTACATTCTTCTTCTTTTTTTTAATCAATTGGAAACAAACATTTCTATTACAGAAACAAATGTTGCCAAATGCTATCAAAAATTGTGTAAACAATGTTGCAGGTTTTGAACAGAGTCTGTTCTTTTTCTTGTTTCTCTGCTTGAATTATTACTGAGGTTTGTATTGTTCCTCTTGCATTTAGATTCCTATTCTAGCTATTCTAGTCTCAATGTCTCAACCTTAATTGACCCTCATATTTCACAGTCTCTTAAGCAAGGTCTTGGGATTTGTCTTTCTCTTGAATTCACTCTTCAGTCCACATCTTACATCTATTTACTCATTACTTATGATACATCTTGACTTCTGGTAAGGATTATCTACATAATATGCTGGTTTATACCTACCCAGAGTCTGTAAGATTTAACTCGACCACTCGAATCGACTCAATCAAGTCAAATCTCTCTCGGCATAGGTTTACGAGCCAGGGGGAAGATGGGGCAACTGCACCCCCCCCCTATTCTGGCAAAACAGAGTAAAATTTTGTGCAAATCAAGCCCATGCAACCAAAGAGTTTCCAATACGCCTATGTCTCTTGGGCATGTAAGTTTCTCAGCTTTCTTGACAGTCAAGTTGAAAAAAAAGAACCGTTATCATATTTTAAAATTTTTCATCTGAATCGTTATCAGCAACAGACTGAGTGGAAATTAACACCCCCAATAGATTTCTCAAATGTATCCCCCTTACATAACCTTTTTTCATTGAAGAGTTTGTTCACCTTGAGGAACAGGAAGGGTAAAACAATGAGATCAAAGTCCTCATAGGATTCTTTTCTTTTAGGCATGAGTCAATCTTCTTTGCTTAAATATTTCAGTCAAGACAAATTATTTTTGGGCGTGTAAACTTTCCCTCTAACTCAACCGGCAGTCGAGTTACTTTTAATCAAAATCTTACAGGCTGCCTACCCAGTGCATACATTAAATTTCTTACACTTTTCCAAAACACCTTTACTTTACACTCACATTTCTTTACTACCCACAGATCCATAAATGATTTTATTGGCATAGGAAAACTCTAAGCCATTCAGTGATATTAAATAAGGCCAAACAGCAAACTTTGAGTATGATTGGATTCAATTTGCAACAGCCAGTATTTAGCCGCTTGCAACTTTACGCTGCTTTTTTTTACAGTTCCAGCATTACAAAATGCAAAAATTAACATAAAAGGATTCTGTAGAGAAGAAAAGTGAAGCAAATGAAGTGGAATATTTTTCTGCAAAATGATTGCTTAAAGTTCTGAAAATTTAAGGTTAATTTTGATTCTAAAATTGTAAATAATATTTCTTTTTTCTATGTTATTTGAATAAACTTTGTTTTTGGTTGCAAAATAGTAAAGAGGCATCTTGAAATTTCCTGCTACCAATTATTACAATTATTATTGATCTTAATGATGATAATGATCATTTTTGTGGCTGCAATCATCTCTAAAGGAAATGATTTTGCTATTCGTTAGCAAATGATTTTTAAATTAAATATGTCATCTGGCACTAACATAAAAAAATGTGGTTGATAACCATTGCTGGACTTTTTTTTAATTCTGGCTTCTGATTTTGTTTTTCTGTCAGGCAAAATTATTTATTTTACAAGCATTGTTTATCTCTTTTTATTTTCTGCTCAGTTTTTCATCCAAATTTCTTCAACTGTTTAGATTTTATGTCTGAGCCCCCACCCCCCCAAGATTGAATTGATTTTAGATTCGAAGATTTCAAATTTACTGCATTCTAGCCACGAATAAATAACTCTGATTTGTGCCCCAAAAGGGACAAAGTAGAAAGAATCCATTTAATTTTTATTCATTGACTCTAAATAATAATTTATTTACTGAAGATATAAAGAGGTTTATGGGCATAAGAGATTGTTCTGGGAAATTTACTATGTGTATTTTATGGGAGCATGAAGTTTTATTGATCAAGAATGCCAGAATGTTATGTATTATGCATATCAGTGCATGCGTGTGTGTCTGTTTTAAATTCAAAAGGAATGATTAAATATTTTTTGCTGATATATTCTGCATATCTAGAATTAGATATATATGCATATGTGTATATTTTAAAATGAACCATCTACAGTATTGCCTATAAATGAGTAGACTCCTACCACTTGTTAATAGAAAGTTAATTGTCTTCTAAATTCATGATTAATTTCCAATTTAAAACCATTTTATTTGATACTCCATTTTGATTTTTGCAGGTCGTCTTTGCCTTTACTAGTATTTATTTTGTTTCATTATTATATGCATTCATTTCAAACATTTTCAATTGGCATCAGTTCTTTTCCTCATTGTCTGACTTGCATTCCTGCAATTTCTTTGGAATTTTTATCTGTGACTTTGATTCCACTTGTTGATAGTTGACCCCGGTGATCAACCATTTTAGTTTTTGCTCTTTATCATGGGGTACAGCACTTTCGTCTATATCACTTTAGCAAATGTCAGCTTTGTCTAAATCACTTTTGTCTAAAATCACTATGGTCTAAAATCAGTTTTGTACCCACAATATCTCCAAAAGTTCTCAATGAATTTCAATGATGTTTTGTCAAATGTTTGGCCACTGGCTAAGGAAGAATTGATGAAACTTTGGGATGCATCCAGGGATTTTCTTTCAATTGAGAGACATTTTTTATTAAGTTTTGGGATGGATTCTGGAATTCTTTCCTCTCAATTGAAAAAAATCCTTGAATCCACCCCAAAATGTCATCAATTCTTCCTTAGTCAGTGGCCCACCATTCGACAAAATGTCATTGAAATTCATAGAGAACCTTTGGAGATATTGTGGGGACAAAACTGATTTTAGACCAATGGGATTTTAGACCAAAGGGATTTAGACAAAACTGATATTTGCTAAAGTAATATAGATCAAAGTGCTGTACCCCATGATAAAGAGCAAAAACTAAAATGGTTGATCACTGATTTTAGACAAAACTGATATTTGTTAAAATGGTGTAGATAAAAGTACCATAACCCATCTATATAAGTTTTGATTGATATAATTCAATGAATTTTTCTTTCTCTTTTCAGGTAAGTGAATCATTTTTACTCTTTATTGGATATGTATTGAACACCCAGAATCCAACCCAGGTAAGGTAGAATGTGTGTGGCCACTCTAATCCATCCTTGTTAATAGATATATTCTCCTTGCTTGATATGTACCTTAAATAGGCTTTTTTTGACAGCAGTTAATTGCATCATTAAGCCAGCTTCAGTTTAGTTGAGGTGGGATTAAACTAATAAGAAAATCGGTAGATAAATTTGGTATGACCGATATCAGAATAAAGATTATTTTTTAAAATATTGATATTCTCAGATGTGACCATCTGTTCACTTATGCTGTTCCATGCATTTGCTACCCTTTTTTCTAACACCAGTGGAGGTCTGAATTTGTAGTTTATGGCTGTGTCCTCTGGTTTTACTGCAGATGGATGAAGTCAGTATTTTCTTATCAGGACATTTTAAGCAATGAACAGCAGTATCCGCTCTATGTATGTTGTTCCGGATTCTATAGACCTCTAGTAGGTCAGCATGTTTTCTTCGGTATTCAAGGGTCTCTAGATTAAGTTGTTTTAATTAAGTTGTTTTAATTAAGTTGTTTTAATCTTTTAGTGTAAGATATATCTCCCAACCTCTGGAATGTATTTCTACACATTCTGGAATATATGAGTCTGGACATGACAGGCAATTAAACAACAATATTTTTTTAATAATTCTTTCTGCCGTTTAAAGCAATAGTTTAATAACCAGGTCTGTCAGTCACTCAATATAAACAGTTTTATTGGGTAGTGATCACTAAGAAAGACTGAATTTTCAAAAAACAAGCAGACACAAACTAGGGATCAATTTAGCATAAACTTACATTGCAAACTGAAACCCCCTCTAAAAAAGTATTATGGGGGGAATTTTTTTCTAGACATAAGGAGTAAATGTTGAAATTTTCAACCCTCTAGCTCCATTGGTGCAGCCTGTACACATGATACATGCATACATAGCCAGGCAGCCAGACCAACTTGAAAACTGAAGAAACCTATGTTGACATTTATGATGACAGTTTTGGTTGACAGTTTCTAATAGTAGATGATTGTGTTGTTCATTTATAGCATTTGTATATTACAAATTTCACCAAAATGTACAATTTAGGTTCCTAAAATCCTCAGATTTAAATGAAAGAATGTTAACCAGTTTGATTTTTATGTGAGATCATGTGAGATCATGTGAGAAACATTTTTGTCATAATTCTTGCTCCATCAAAATATCCAATCAATATGGTTGAAATATCTTATGTAATAACATTGTTGGTACTCTTGTAATAGTGGAGTCCAGGGCGTAATATGTGTAAAAGACTAAGAGTTATACCCCTTGCAAGATTTTTTTTAATGTTGAGTCCAGACATAGACAAAAAAAATCCCTACAAAACACACAATAATTTTATTAAAAACTACAAAAAAACAATAATTTATTTTAATGCAAAACAATTTAATAACAATAATTTGATACATAATTTTATACAAGATTATTTAATAATTTATTTTATTAATTTATTTTAATACAATAATGCAAGAGGAATAGCACTTAGTCTTTTACGTTTATTATGCCCTGGACCTCACTATTACAAGAGGACCATATTATTGTTTTTATGCATTTTGTTCAATTATTTTAAGTAAAAACCAAGATTTGTAATGACCTTAAGTTGTCAGAATTTCTTTCATGAAGCATTGTCATTATAAATTTTTTGAATAATTTTTTTCATCTTATTTTTGTTGCTTTTTATTTCTATGCTTGGAACATTTTTACGTTCTACAACCATTAAGTAAGCAGCATGTATTGGGAATAAAGTAACCTCGGATAAGATTCAAAGCCTGATAGATGAGCCTTGTTAATGTCAGACAGACTCCTAAGGATATGCGATGCAAGTTCAATTCTCATTGAAGCCTGCTTACAGAATGGTTATGGAATGTAAAAAGTGATTTGAGCATTTTGATAAAAAGCAGTTTAAAAAAAAAATAATTACAAGACCCTTGTTAAAACTATAGAAAACTAGTATTCCAAGGGAAATTATGAATCACCGCCACCCATATATGCTGTGTTGGGGGTGATCAATCAAAAAGTTGGAAAAAGGGGTGATCATTGAATTAGTTACTTCTTACAACTTTTGTTGAGTTGTGATCACTAAAAAAAGGTCTGAATTTAAAAAAAAAAAGCGGGCACAAATAGTGACCAATTTAGCATAAACTTACATTGCCTATTGAACCCCCCTCTAAAAACCTATGTAGGGGGGGAATTTTCAAAAAACAAAAGAAACCATTTTTCCTACTCATTGAGGGGAGTGTGTGTGCAAAACTTC
>VCCN01007088.1:1383503-1398031 GCA_006491835.1 Architeuthis dux | reverse complement strand
TGGCGTGATCAATTAAAAAAATTGAAAAAGGGGGAGATCAATGAATAAATAACCTTTTGTTGGGCAGTGATCAGGAATGTTTTGATTAGTGCGGGTTTTGATGTAGTACGGTTATGGTTTTGCTGTACAAAATAATGTAACTAAGTTTTAAGCTGAAAAACGAAAACACATTGAATTATAATAATAAGACCTTGAACAGTACAGAAGATTTTTGGACGAATTAACCTCACTAATCAAGGTGTACCTGTATCTTATACACGCGCTTTCAGACATTGATTGTCTATGCACACGCGATGGTGCGAAATCAATTGCAGAAGACTCCCGTTAATACGGCAGTCTCGGGGATTTAATAATACCGTTATAACGAATGTTCCAGTTATGATGCGTGGATTCTATACGAAGTGTATTAATAATGAAAAAAACCAAAAGTATAGATAAAAATGACTTTTTTGTTACATTTTCACAGTCTAATGCCTCATATACGGCTTACAGATCTGCAAATAATGCACAGAAATATTCATGTGCAGTTGCTGCAAACTAATCTGCGAAAGAATATAAAAACCAACGTGCCGTTAGAACGCGTGCCGTTGAAACGAGAGTTCACTCTCGCAGACCGTTACTATTTTACTACTGTAGTGAGTCCAGTCCATACTAGATGGCTTCCGGGTGAGGTAATCTGTTTTCACTTCACACTAATACCTTCGGGGAAAGGCATGAAACCACGTTTCCCAATAGGCCAATAAGGCCAAAGATTAATTCTTGCTGCTCGCGCTATGAAACCCAGACAACCTATGCTACTTGGAGAGAAGATGGGCAACGCCAAATTAACCCCTATTGACCCGAGAAATGCTACGAAGGACCCAGTACGGCAGGGCCAGATTTAGACCTTGGGGGTCCGGGGAACTTCAGGTTCGGTGGGCCCCTCATGCAGAAATCATAAAACTTACTCATCGAAATCCGTTTATTGTAATTGTAACTGACAAGTTATACATACATAGAAAGGTTAAATTAGTTATATATCTGAAGTAATTGCATGTATACATGTAGATACATGAATTCCAAGCAGTAATTATTACTTTATTTCTTATTAAAGAAACTAATTTTTTAATTATTATATTTTTGTGTAGAGGGGGCCTGGGGAAATTGCCCCTTTTGCCCCTCTATAAATCTGACACTGAGTATTATAATCCCCTGTATGTGCCAGTTCTTGCCAATCAAATTTTCATTACAGCATCTCTTCCTTTCATTTTTCTACAGAGCAAAGGCTATTCAGTTTCTTATTACATGAATACATTTCATATTCATCTGTTAACTAACAATGAGTCCAAAGGAAAAATGGATAACATAAGGATTCCGTCTTACTACCAATGGCCTTTGTAAGAGGGAGTATATGAACACAGGTTTAAAACGATATCCTGATTTCATTATATGATTATTTGCCTGTTCGTACCGCTACTTTGCGCTTCTTTATGAGATATTGGTACAGGAATACCTTGAATAGTGTGGCTTTCATTAGGGCAGATCTTCTTGTAGCAGAATTTGTTATAATGCAACCCAGCACTAGGATTCAAACATCACTGTTTTAGCTTTCAGCTACATTTTATGACTACTGAGTAATGGTTTGAAAGGCCTGGCATTAGTGAAAATACTTTTGTCTTTCCAAAACTAATGAGGAATTTTCTCAAAGCATATGTTGCAATGTGAATCCAAATATTCAGCCATTTATCAAATTACTTTTAAATGTGTAAATAGTCAATGCATGTTATTATATTATGGGGGAACATATTTTTGTTATTGAATGCCCAAATATCCAACAATTAGAATTAAACACTGTATAACTGTATAATATTTTTCAATATTGATTTTTAAAGCTTTTTACCTATTTATCTACTTTAGTCTGTTCATATCTATATCTAACTATCTCAGTCTGTTCATAGCTATTTATCTATCTCTGTTCATATCTCTCTATCTATCTCTGTTCATATCTATCTCTATCTCAGTCTGCTCATATCTATCTCTGTTCATATCTATCCATGTTCATATCTATCTATTTATCTCTGTTCATATCTATCTATCTCAGTCTATTCATATCTATCTATCTATATATCTGTCTATCTATCTATCTATCTATCTAGATAGATAGATAGATAGATAGATAGATAGATAGATAGATAGATAGATAGATAGATATGTTCATATCTATCTATGTTCATATTTATTTATCTATCTATCTATCTCTGTTCATATCTATCTATCTATCTATCTATCTATCTATCTATCTATCTATCTCAGTCTATTCATATCTATCTATCTATCTATCTATCTATCTATCTATCTATCTATCTATCTATCTATGTGCCCAAGTATGTTCAGTCTGTTCATTATCTATTATTTCTTTGTTCATATTTATTTATGTTTGGCGAATGTTTGTAATGCTGTATATTTTACAAATAACTACTTCAAGTATAAAAAGAGTTTAAAAGGAAGATTTAAGTTTCAAGAACTTCATTGTTGAACATAAGGTGACCATAATAGCAGTATAATGCCTGACTAGAAAGGCCTACTAAAAAATGAAGTAGAATAAAAATTAGTTGACTGTCTTTAATAAAATGATGAGTGTAGATATTCAGACGACATACTTATCTAATTATATTAATAAAAGTTCTCTTGGTCTCTACACTTAAGAGAGTTGGAAAGGTAGTGTCAATTGAAAAGTAGAATTTGGCACTACGTTTTTTTATTCTGCTTTATATTCAGTGATCGTATCAATGTAACATCGATAGATCATAAAATCTAATTAGCAATGCCTGTATAATACAATAATTGACTTAGGAAGCCTGTCAAATTCAATTTCATTCCTGTTGCACAGACAATATGAATATGCAAATTAGGCTCAGAGCCAAAAAGATACAGATACTTTGACAATTTTTTTATCTCCCTGATAGGAGAGCTTTGGTGTGTTTCTTAGATTTTTTTGAAAGAGATTTTTTTGAAAGAATCAATTTTTCAATTTAAAGAAACTAAGAACTGAAAAAACATGTCTGGTTAGTCAATCAATAGACATTGTCATGTGACCAACATCTTTTGGCAGCATTCTGTGTTGGAATTAAACAATTTGAAAAAGGGGAGAACAATGAATAAGTTACTTCTCTCTTTAATTTTTATGTTAATATCTCTTTTAATTTCTCAATAAAGAAAAAAATTTTAAAAGTTTTTAATTAGAAAAAAAGGGTGAACAATGAATAATTTACTTCTCTTGCCTTTTGTTAGAAACTGATAATGAAAAATATCTGAATTTAAAAAAAAAACAAGTGTAAATGATGCCGGACACAAACTAAGGGATCAATTTAGGATGAACTTACATTGAAAACTGAATCCCGACTAAAACCTATTTAGGGGGTGAATTTTCAAAAAACAAAAAAAACATTTTTTCTAGACATAATAAGGAGTAAATGTTTAAATGTTCAGTCCTCTAGCTCCATTGGTGCAGCCTGTGCACGTGATATATACATACATACATATATACATACACAGCCAGCTGGAGCAACTTAAAAACAGAAGAAACCTTTGTTGACAGTTTGGGTGACAGGTTTGGTTGACGGGTTTCTAACAAGTGATTCCATTATTTCTGCTTTCATTCTCTTTTAAATGGTAATCATAAAAGAACTTTATTGATCATTAATAGTCAAGGCACATAATCCTCTAGGACTTTGAGATTCAACCAAATTACCCAGTCTAGGCCCGAAGACCCGATTAGTTCTATTGAACAAAAAGAAAAAAACATAACAGATAATGGATTATGCGGTCAATAAAAACAAACTGGATAAGTATCTTGATCTCATGAGAGAACTTAAACATGAGGGTAACCGTCTTGCCAATCATTATTGGAGCACTGGGAACGATCATTAAAAGCCTAGCGAAAAGGCTGGACCAACTGGAAATCCAGGGAAGAATCATGATAATCCAGACAACTGCACTACTGAAAACAGCTAGAATACTGAGGAGAGTGATGTAGTGTTGGGGAGACTTGTTGTCACTAGATTTCCAGTGACTACTGTTGTGAAAACTCACATTATATCATATTTATAATAATCATTATAGAAATAGAAATAAAGAACAGAATGCTGTGTTAGGGGTGAGCAATTAAACAAATTGGAAAGAAGGGGTGATCAATAAATAAGTTACTTCTCTTGCATTTTGTTGGGCAGTGATCACTAAAAAAGTCTGAATTTTCAAAAACAGCATTTCGCATGAACTTACATTGTAAATTGAACCCCTCACTAAAAACCTATTTAGGGGGTGGATTTTTAAAAAACCAAAACAATTGTTTTTAATTGTCATAATAAATAGTAAATGTTGAAATTTACAGCCCTCTAGCTCCATTGGTGAGGCCTGTATGAGATACCCAGCCAACTCAAATACTGAAGAAACCTATGTTGTCATTTTTGGTGACAGTTTTGATTGACGGTTTCTAATACGAGTTCTGATAAAAGTATAAAAGTATCCAGCTATTTAATATTAACAAAAAAAATAACTTACCTAAGGCAATAAATAAAAAAAAACATGTAAAACATGAAAAATACATAAATATAAGAACAAATAAAGAACAGAAATAAATAAAAATGATTAATTCCTGAGATGAGGAATTATCATTAAATTATTATAATAATACATTGAGCCATTCAGACTGGAGTCCTCATTTTGGTTCTTATTATCTCAAATGTCAGCCATTTTACTTTCAAGCCTGCATACAGGCCACACTAATGGAGCACAGAGGACTGAAAATTTAACCATTTACCAGTTTAGCATAAACTTACATTGTGAATTGAACTCCCTTAAAAACCTATTTAGTAGGGGAATTTTGAAAAAAACAAAAAATACATTTTTTCTAGACATAATAAGGAATTATGTCTAGAAAAAACATATTTTTTGTTTTTTTAAATTCTTCTCTAAAATAGGTTTTTACAAATTTTTTTTTCACAATGTAATTTTATGCTAAACTGGTCCCTTAGTTTGTGTCCAGCAGTATACTTGTTTTTTGAAAATTCAGGCTATTTTAGTGATCACTGTCCAACAAAAGGCAAGAGAAGAAACTTATTCATAGATCAGCCCGTTTTCCAATTTTTTTAATTGATCACCCCCAACATGGTAAAAGACATTGATCATGTGACAGTTTCTATTGAGTGACTAACCAGACCTGTTTGAGATTGTTCTCATTCCACTGTCCATGCCAGAGGATATATCACATTAACTAATTCTCTTAATTCATCCTTGAGATGCTACTTCAGTGTATTCCACTGAACCAGAGTATATGAACTTCCTTGCCTGCCCCAGGGATTGAACCCACAATCCCCAGGTAAACTGCATACACTTAACCAACACTTATATCCACTAGGCCATTGTCCCACATGATAATCCGATAGTAGAATTAACTAATACAAGATATCCTCAAGCATGGACAGCAGAATGAGAACAATCTACTCCTGTGGATTGAATAAAGTGTTTGGTTCAAAATTCCAAGAAGCTTACTAACTACAACAGGTACCTGGAGTAGGCCGGAGGATACACAGTTCGAAACATTGTAGTTATAACAATCAACATGAGTACACCAGTTTGAATAAATCAGTGTATAATAAAACTTATTAACCTAATAAAATAATTATAATAATAACTTTGAGAAGAGTCATTAATGGACCAACTTTTGTTTGGACAATCTAATCTCTTCTTCCCATCTTTGCTGTTGTCTCAATAGAAACCGCCATGTTATCAACATCTTTTGGCAGCATGACATGTTGGAGGTGATCAATTAAAAAAGGGGGTGATCAATGAATAAGTTGCTTCTCTAGCATTTTGTTAGATCACTAAAAAGTCTGAATTTTCAACAATCACAGGCTCAAACTAGGGATCAATTTAGCATAAACTTACATTGTAAATTGAACCCGGTTTCTAATATGAAATTTAATTACCTGAGGATTTCCTGATTTAGACTCACATTAGTCCATATCTTTAGTTGATCTTAATATGGTTGATCTAAGTTGTTTTGATCCGGGTTTGTTTGTCCCAGATTTGGTCAATGTATGTTTAGTTTTGCAGAGATATACTTCAACTAAATTTTGTAGACCAGAGTAAATAATTAAACTTGCTTCACTCCGAATAGTTAAGCAAGGCACACAGTTTAGTAGGACAGTGTATGACTGCTTTTGATTTGATTGAATAACTTTTGATTTCACAGATTTAAATTTAGCTGATCTGAATTTAGTTAAGCACTCAAATTCGAATTTGGTGTTATTGATTTAAATTTGTATAAGTCTGTGCCTGATATGCACACAAAGAAGGATGAATCATTTACATAACAAGATAATGATAATGTTAATCAGCTCAAGTTATTTCTCTTGTTACATTCCATGTTGATTATTCTAAAAAAAAAAAAGCTTGACAAGACCTCTGACCTAATGACTTTGACAAAATAATCTCCAGGATGGATTAGACTAATTCAGTTTCAACCAGATTTAGTTAAGTTAAATTTTCTTTAAAAAACTTTTGGGTTGAATTGTTTTTATGATTTTATCAATCTTCTATAGCTGAATAAGATTTGGTAAGCCAGGATGTTGAAAATGGCCTAAACAGCCATAACACATACATCAAAAGGCATACATCAATACACAAGGTGGAACTATGTTCATAAAAATGTAAATTTTAAAAGTTTTAAGTTTTTTTTTTTTATTTAAATTAATTAAGTTTTAGAATTTTAATATTTTATAAACATCTAGAACACTGAAATTGAAAATATTTTTCAATATTTTTCATTTTCATAGTTTATTGGTAAAACCTTATTTATTTCGAATTCAGTTGAATAAGTTTGATGAGATTTAGGTTAACGATTTTTTTATTCAATACTCAAAGCAGGTTGATTAAGGATTGATCTACCGGTATTAACTAAATTTTTGCTTACTTTTTGCTCATTTTAATGAAGCAAAATTATCAAGTCTAGGGTTAAACTAGGTTTCAATACATGAGATATATTATAGAGGATGGATTTGAGGAAGGCCTTTCCAGAATGTGTGCACATAAAAAATCATCCGTTTCCAATCGAAGACCTTTTGTATCATGAAGTGTATTTCGCAGACAAGCCTAGTTGTTCAATGGAAAAAATCAAAAATATTCTTAGTCAATAATTCTTCTACGATACTTTGTTTAAAAAAGAGCTCAATTTCTTCAAACATTTCTGCTTCTTTTGTTAAGATGCATATATAACATTTCGAGGGAAATTATGAATCACTGACACCCATCTATGCTGTATTGGGGGTGATCAATTAAAAAGTTGGAAATAGGGGTGATCAATGACTAAGTTACTTCTCTCAGCTTTAGTTGGGCTGTGATCACTAAAAAAAGGTCTGAATTTTCTAAAACAAGCGGGCACAAACTGGTGTCTAATTTAGCATAAACTTACATTGCATATTGAACATCCCCTCTAAAAACCTATTTGGAGGGGTAATTTGGGGAGAAAGTTTTTTTCCCTACTCCTTGAGGGGAGTGTGTGTGCAAAATTTCAAGTTTCTACTATGAACAGTTAGGATACATAGATAGATATATAGATACATATAAATGTCAGAACACACGAATAACCTAAACCCAGCAATAAACCAGTGTTGTGGGTAGTGGTGATTAATTATATATAAAGATGAATACAGGAGAAATAATTCCTGTAGTTATAGCATTAAAATCTCTTTTTAATTTTTCTTAAATTAGGTGTCCACATGACCAGATTAGTTTTATTGTGGTTTCCATTCTGTATTTAAAATTTTGATTTTGAAGAATCAAAAAACCCCTTATCTGGATTTGTAATTTCATAATTCTTTTATCTACATTCAACAAAATTTACTAAATTTACGTTTGGTTTAGTCAAAATTGTTTAAAAAGAATTTTATTTTAATAAGCAACTCTTGAATGGATTTGGTTAATCTTATTTTATTCTTGAACCTAATGTATCAGATTTCATTCAACTGTGTCTGTTTGATACACGCTTTGATCCAAGCTTGGTTTTACTAAAAATAGATTAATACAGCAAAATAAGTTAGCTTTGAGCTCAATTAATTTACATTCTGTTAAGTGATTCAGTTGATTCAATTGATGCTAATTTTATTGATTCAGTTTTGCATTATTGAGAATCAATTGATCAATATTTCATGGAACTTAGTTAGAAACCGTCAACCAAAACTGTCACCAAAACTGTCAAAATAGGTTTCTTCAGTTTTCAAGTGGGTCCAGCTAGCTATGTATGTATCACACATACAGGCCACACCAATGGAGAAATTTCCATTCTCTATTTAAAATTTTTATTTTGAAGAAACAAAAACCCTGTTATCTAGATTTGTAATTTCATAATTCTTTTATCTACATTCAACAAAATTTACTAAAATTACATTTGGTTTAGTCAAAATTGTTTAAAAAGAATTTTATTTTACTAAGCAACTCTTGAATGGATTTGGTTAATCTTGTTTTATTCTTGAACCTAATGTATCAGATTTCATTCAACTGTGTCTGTTGGATCCATGCTTTGATCCAAGATTGGTTTTATTTTACTAAACATAGATTAATAAGGCCACACAATGTAAATTTAAACACTTACTCCTTATTACTTTTAGTGGGGGGTTCAATTTAAAATGTAAGTTTATGCTAAATTGATCTCTCGTTTGTGCCCGTTTTTTGAAAATTTGAAAAAGGTGAGAGAAGTAACTAATTCATTCATCATCACTTTTTTAAATTGATCACCTCCAACATGGCATGCTGCCAAAAGATGTTGGTAACATGATGGTTTCTATTGAGTGACTAAGCAGTTTGATTTAAATTTGATTGATCACATTTAGTTTGATCCAAACCGAATGAGATTTGATTGAAGATAACTAATTCAAGTTTGGTTGACCCAAGTTTAATTGATCTTCATCTGGTTGAATTATAATCAATCTAGATTTCATTCAAGTTGATTATTTCAAATTTCATTGATCGATCTAAATTGGACAAATTCTGACTAATTTACTTTAGCTTTTAATCAAACTGTATTTAACTAGTCTGAAACAGGTTGACCTATATTTTGTTGAACTCATTTTAATCAATTTAAATTTAATTGATTTTGTTCAGTTATGATCTAGGTTAAACATTTCTGAACTGAGATTCTGAAGTTTGATTTTTGTTGGTCAGTCAATATTTGCCCATTGACTGTGAATGACAGATATTTCAGTTATTGCTGTTTTATGGCTAACTCAATAAAATTTCCTTTTTATTGTGATTGATGGTGACTCAGTTTGATCTGTGAGTCAGGGCTTTTATTTTGCAATTGATAACTTGCAATGGATTATCTTGCAATGAACAAGGGCTTTTATCTTGCAATGGATAACTATTACTATTCACTACCCAGCGCAGTTAATGGGTTAATCTAACTCAAACTGAATTGGTGTCACTATTTCTGATCCAGGAATTAAATTAATCCTTATTTGATTGTTTATACTTTAGTTTGAGTTGGTTTGGTGGATTAAAATTTAATTTATTTTGGTTTATTTCATTGAGAGCGAAAATACTTTTCTGAACTGGAATGTTGAGGTTTGTTTAATTCATGCTTCCCTAGTTTTGATACAGTTAAACTATGTTGAATCAAAGTTCAGCTGAACAAAGGTTAATTCAAAATTGATTGAACTTAGTTTGACTGATCAACATTTGATTACACTGATCAAGTACACCTGATCTGGGATTGGTCTATTGAAACTGAGTTGGTCTTAATTCTGCTGAATGTGGTTTTGTTCACTTTTAATTTGATTGATTAGAATCTGGTTGGTCTATGCTGGATTCAGTTTGCTTGATTAATCTGATTTAAGTTTCATTGAACTCTATTTGCTCTGGGGAAGTTGAGCTCTAGTCTATCAAGGTTTCAGTGATCAAGATAGGGAATTGATCTATATTCACAGACTTAGAACTTAAATGAATCATTCAGTGTGATTTTCTGCCATATCTAATTATCAACAAGCCTGGCTGCTCCAGAGTCAAACTCTGCCCCATCTTCTTGTATAATTCTACTATAAATTTTGGAGGTATGTAGGGCTTGTCAGTTGTGGTAACTCACCAGGCTAGAAATCACCTGATTGCGAGTTCAAATCTTGATAGTTTTATATGTCAGTTTACTCCCCTATTTTTGGTGAGGATTGTTCTTGTTCTGTTTACATAGGAAAGTAAAGTCAACTCCAGTCTTGGATTGGAATAAGAATCAATGTGCAGTTGTGCACGCATGAAAAAGTAAAAAGTTATTTGATCATTTACTCCTGACTTTTTGGATAGAGACTGCTGTCTTATAGTCCTGTCATTGTTTATTAAATTTCTAGGCAGATAAGAACCAGCCTTCTCATATGATTCTCTTGTGTGCTGATAGACAAAGATCAACGTAGCATCACTTCCATTCAGCTACATGGTGAACAACCTATTTTTTAAAAGTTTTCTATTACATTAAATCAGTAATAATAAAAGAATGCAAATGGGTCTGATTAGTCACTCAATAGAAACCATCACGTGACCAACGTCTTTTGGCAGAATGCTGTGTTGGGATGATCAATTAAAAAATTGGAAAAAAAAAGATTCAATAAAATAAATTACTTCAACCTTTTGTTGGGCAGTAATCACTAAAAAGTCTGAACTTTCAAAAAACAAGCGGACACAAACTAAGGGATCAATTTAGCATAAACTTACATTGCGAATACAATCCCACACTAAACACCCATTTAGGAGGGAATTTTCAACAAAAAAAATTGTTTTTTCTAGACATAATAAGGAGTAAATTCTCAGCCCTCTAGCTCCATTGGTGCAGCCTGTACGCAGGATACATGCATAGCCAGCCAGCTAGCTAGACCAACTTTAAAACTGAAGAAACCTATGGTGACAGTTTTGGTTGATACAGAGGACAATATTTAATATAATCACAGTTAATGTTATCAAACGGTTATTATTATCAAAATAATTTGGTCCAAAACACTTTATTTAAAGTGATCATAATAAGTGGCTTCCTCTTATATCTTTGCTTAATGTTATCAGCCAATAACTGTTATCTAAAAGACCCTGTCTCAAAGTGATCACAATATACAGCTTCCCCTGTATCAATAAAGAGGAATTTTTATTGAATAATGTATGGTCGATGAAAATAGAATTCTGTCTCAAGATGGGGTCAGTTCTGAACTTGACAAGTCCATAAATATGACACAAAATTACTTGCAAAATTTACACCAATAAAACCAATAAAACTTATTTTTCACATTGTAGGACCAGTAATAACAGCTCTGGTTAGTCACTCAATAGAAACCGTCACATGACCAACGTCTTTTGGCAGCATGCCGTGTTGGGGGTGATCAATTAAGAAATTGGAAAAAGGGGTGATCAATAAATAAGTTACTTCTCTCACCTTTTGTTGAGTGGTGATCATTAAAAAAGTTTGAATTTCCAAAAAAACAAGCATGAACACTGCTGGACACAAACTAAGGGACCAATTTAACATAAACTTACATTGCAAATTTAACCCTCCACTAAAAACAAAGAAAGCATTTCCCCTATTCATTGAGTGGGTTGTATGTGAACATTTCAATGTTCTACTATATACGGTTAGGGCTGGGCAAAGTCCGATACATAGATACATATGTACATAGATAGATATAAATGTTAGAACACATGAATAACCTAAACCCAGCAACAGTGTTTAAATCTGTCTGTTGTGGGTAGTGGTGATTAACAAATTTTGCTGACATGTTCAATAGGATTTATGTCAAGAAACTGATCATGAAAATTGCTGAATAGCTTTTTGAAATTGTCATTCACCGTGAAAAGCGAACTATTTTTGTCCCAATAACAATCATTGAAAGATAGAGAGAAGTCCGTCTTGAAAAATATATATTTATTTTTCTGAAATCATATTTTTAACATCCAGTGCTCTTCTCACCATAACCAAAAGTCCACAATGTTGGACAGCTGGGCTGCAAACAGATATCAGCGTGCCATATTGTTTGTGCATATATATGAAAGTACAAAATTCAAAGGATGGATAATTTTGATATCCGACAGAATATGATAATTATAAAGACATCTATTAAATGGGAACCTATGTTTGCTCAGCACCAGTACAAGTGATTGCAAAACTAGCGGCCTAAATTGTTTCTTTATTTATTTACACAAATTAGACTGCTTGTTTTGTAATCGCTCACAACGGTGCCGGGTAAATATAGCTTCCCAATTAATAAATGTCTTTATAATTATCAGATATGAAAGTATGTATACATGGAGAAAGAAATATATACACACATAAATCGTAAAGTATACAATGGCTGCATAATACCAGCCATGACTTACAGATGAGAAACATGGAAATTAACAAAACGAGCTGAAAACCAACTTAGAATAGCATGGAGAGCTATGGAAAGAGCAATGCTAGGATAACTCTAAGAGATAGAAAAAGATCAACATGAATCAGAGGGAGGACTAGAGTGAAGGATATTATACAAATAATTAAGCAGCAAAAATTGAGATGGGCTGGTCACCTAGCAAGAAGAAATGACAATAGATGGGGGAAAAGACTAACTGACTGGTGCCCATCGGACAGTAAATGCAGTAGTGGTGGTGGTGCACTAAATATAAATATATATACTGGAACATATAAGTATATGTGTTTCTGCAAGTGTTTATCCACCCTTGGTTTTCTTTGGTGAAAATTGATCTGGTCTAAAAATTGTCTTTTTTCTGGTTACTCAGTCATAATGTGATGAAGATACAGTACTACTATTCTTGAGATGATTTAAATATGCTCTACCTCTTTGCAATGGAGAAATTTTCAATTTTCTGTCTCATTCCACGTTGACACCTACCTGACTGCCCAGGTCAGCTCGAATGAAATGAAGGGGTTAACTTTCTTTCATTGATGAATTGTACAATCACACAATTGACAGTTGAAAGCTGAATTCCTAAATTGAATGCTCTTTGACACTGGCTTATTCCACCTTTGGGATGAACAACAATTCATTTCTTTGAAATTTGAAAATTCCCCTGGAGTGCAAAGTGATTGGGCAGTTATTTCATGGAACTTCACCAAGAAATTGGCTCACAAACTAAAAACCATGCAACATGCACAGGAAAAAGATCACATAACACCATAATATATATGGAAAAAAACCAGGTGTCAGAGATATCGTAGAAGCCATTAGCAGGCTTAAATGGCAATGAGTGGGTCATGTTATGGATATCAGACAAACGCTGGACATTGTGTCTCACCACGTGGATCCCTAGAGATCATGGGTGAAATTGTAGCCAGCAAAAGTAGGATGGTGTCACAATCTAGACAAGTGCAGAATGTTTTGGCATGTGATGCTCAGAATCGAAAAAAAACCTGGCAGACCATGGTGAAGGCCTATGTCCAACAGCAAACTTTAAATGGTGTATATGCATATATGTGTGTGTATGTGTGTGTGTATATATATATACATATATATATGAAATCAAATGATGGATAATTTTATATCCAATCGACAGAATATGATAATTATAATGACATTTATTAGTGAGAGCCTATATTTGCTCGGCGTCGGTGTGAGTGACTGCTAAACGAGCGGGTTCGATCCCCACACGGAGTTCGTTTCTTTATTCACATTTACGATTTAGGCCACTCGTTTAGCAGTCACTCACACCGACGCCAAGCAAATAATAAATGCCATTATAATTATCATATTCTGTCGATCGGATATAAAATCATCCATCATTTGATTTCATACTGTCGATATAAGAGAGCCGCATTATATTCGTGCCTAAAATACGAACATGTGAATGGAGAGGCCAACAAAGTGTAGGATAAAAGAATCCTGTCTACCATCTGATCTTCGTTAGCTCAGTCGGTAGAACAGCACCGCATATAGGTGGCTTCCAAGGTGGACGCGGGTTCAATCCCCGCACGAAGTTCGTTTCTTTATTCACATTTACGATTTAGGCCGCTCGTTTAGCAGTCGCTCACACCGATGCCGGGCAAATATAGGCTCTCACTAATAAATGTCATTATAATTATCATATTCTGTCGATAGGATATAAAGTTATCCATCATTTGATTTCAGTTACTCCTGAAGGGGTAGCAGACACCCACAGTCAGCACACATTTGCTTCTGATGGAGTGTCCAGGATCTTAAGGTTGCAGACAGCCACACTGTCATGAAGATCTGTGTTTAAAGTTGCAGACAGATACCGTCAAAATTCTCCTCCAAAGGGTCGGTAGAACTCTATAGCCTTCTCCAGCATCTACCAACTATGGGATGTTCACATCATGTGGTTTAACCACAGTTCAGCCTTACTGTCGGAATATTCACACAAAGGGGTGACAGACTCCCATAGCTAGCTCTGGCCCATTAGGTTTAAAAGGTGGGGTCAACCCTGGGCAAGTCGCATTTCACCTTAAAACTTATTTTGCACACATGCCCCACCATCTATGGTACTACTGCTGTGGATTACTCTCCAAAAATCTTTGT
>VCCN01007088.1:1369836-1382619 GCA_006491835.1 Architeuthis dux | reverse complement strand
AAATTATCCATCATTTGATTTCATATATGTATATGTATGTATACACACACATATATATGTGTGTTGTGTAGGAGGAGTGTTTTCTGCTATAGCCAGCCAAATATATTTCCACACATTCATCTGTCAGTTTTTAAACTTGTTTATCCATCATCGAGTCTTATTTGGGAATCTTTTTGTCCGTTTCAATTTTACTCTCTTCTTACTCTCTTAATCTCTTTGTCTCTCTATAGATACACACACACATACATACATACATACATTTATATATCGATACATTCATATTTATTTCTTATGACATTTATATTTTTCTAGATGAGTATTAAGCCATATAAGTTCATCTACCTATGCAGCAATCTTACAAATCCGCAATACTATGAATACATATTATTCATATAGATATCTAGATTGATAACTAGGTAGATATCTTTCCTTTGACATGGAAAGATCAATGAATATGTTTTTATCTGTTTATGCATGATATGCAATAATCCTACATTTAAATCTCTTCTTGTTTCAGGTTAGATAAATATGTTATACAGTATCACGCATAAATAAGTACACCCCTACCACTATTTTATAGAAAGTTAATTTTCTTCTAAACCAAACATAGCAGAATTTTATTATTTCTAGTGGAACATTACACAATCAAAACAGATATTATCAGGTATTATTTATCACCAAACTCTACAGCATTGAAACGCTGTTGCCAAGAATATGAATATGTTGCTGTCCAAAGATGCGTACAACACTACAAAAAATATTTTTGGCAACTGAATTTCAATGCTGTAGAGTTTGCTCATAAATAATACCTGATAATATCTGTTTTGATTGTGTAATGTTCCACTAGAAATAATAAAATACTGCTATGTTTGGTTTAGAAGACAATTAACTTTCTATTAAAAAGTGGTAGGGGTGTACTTATTTATAGGTGATACTGTATGTATGTAAATTAACATTTGTGTGTGTTCATATAGGTATATATATTAGAAACCGTCAACTAAAATTGTCAACATCAACATAGGTTTCTTCCATTTTTAAGTTGGTCTGGCTGGTTGGCTATGTATGTATGTGTCACCAAACCAACTTAAAAACTGAAGAAACCTATGTTGACAGTTTTTAACAGTTTCTAAAATTAAATGTGGGGGATTTTAGACAGTAGCCATAAAATCTTTTAGTTTATTGAAAAAATGAGGGAAAAATGCCATAACCCCAGCGAAAGCTGTTTTTTCTGAATAAGTGTAGATCAATAAGGGAATAAACAGTCGTCAGAGATATCCTAGAAGCCATTAACAAACTTAAGTGGCAATGGGCTGGCCATGTTGCAAGGATATCAAACAACCATTGGACATCGCGTCTCACCACATGAATCCCTAGAGATCATGGGCGAAACTGTTGCTGGCAAAAACAAAAAGCAGAATGTGTTGACTCAGAATGTGTTGTAGCTCAGAAGCGAAAAAACTGGCAGACCATGGTGGTTTAACTATGTAGCAAAAAAAGAAAATACAATGGGCCCCGCAATTTCAGGGGCCCGCGCTAAATGCTTGCAAACTATCAATTTCGATTCAGTAATTCTGCACTTGCTCTATTACTATAGTTCTATACTGCCTCCAACTTTTATGAATGACTGGGGGTTCAAGGTTAGCATTTTTAACCGATTATCATCTTTAATTGGGATTAGTAATAATGTTGTATACTCGTTGAATGTTCTAGGCATCATTATAAAGGAAATTCGAAGGCTTGCTTGTAAAAATATCTGGACATATTTTTATTACACAACATACATCTTTGTCGGCCGGAGAGTGAAGAGTGGGAGAGAGAAAATAAGGAGAACCGCCTGTCTGTCCCCAACAGGGACAGCGGTCTCAGGGCCTTAACGGCTCCGCTGATGTCTGTCTCTTCTTTGAGTGTCGAGATTTCTGTCCGCTTCCCAGGGAGGGATGACAGTCTTCTGCCTTTTGGCTCCACTTTATAGTTTCTCTAAGGCCTACGTGGTGTGATCACGGCGTCAATGACCAGTTCCCATTTCCTGTTTTGAACACTGACAATACTTAGACAATATACCCATCTCCCAAGGTGACTGGGTTCACCCACATTTTCGCCACAGGTGTCCGGATACATAAATCATAACAATAATAAGGAAGTGTGGTATAAATGTGATACATATGCCGTAGATAAATACAAAGGTATTTGAATCTGAAGTCATGACCGCCGCACAAACATAAAAAAGAAAACAAAATAATGCCATTACTGAAATGTCAGATATATTTGTTGTATTATCTGGCTGTAGAGCAAATGAAAACATTTTATTACTTTGCAAGTACAAAATGTATGTGTTTTAATATTTTTGTGTATTTTCTTTATTTAGGGCCCCCTCTATAACATATGCTAGAGTCCCCCCCCCCCAAATGAAGGAGGAGGTGGAGGATGATGATGATTGTATAGTTTTAGCACTCAGAATGTTAAGGTCACATTCTAATTACCAGAAAGCCACAAGAAACCTAGAAAAATGTTGATTTTTATCGATAGTGGTCACTTGTTGGTTAATTTTCTGCTTTTAGTCCTGAATGTGTGTAGTTTCATTTGCACTAGACATTAATTAGACAATATTTCCTTAAGGTTTATCGCAGGGACAATAACTGACAGGAGAGAATAAATAGACATTGATGAGTATCTGGAACTTTGCCATAGGTAGAAAATAATTAGAAAAAGTGACATCTCCAATTATACAGACATAAATGGGTGGGTGGGCGTACACCACATACATCCATGCATGCATATGATCGCTGCCACTCGGTACGAGTAAGACGGCTCCTGGGAGGGCACACTGCCATGCAACATCCATGAAAGAGTGCGTGCTTGAGAAAGGGACCAGGTGCACAGTTCGGCCCTACTTTTGCAAGATGTTCCATTAATCGGCGGCAGAGCATAGGTTAGGATGGCCGTAGAACTATCATACATACGTATATACATACATACTTTTTGGACAAAGAAACACACAAACCTACATGCACAAAGGTGGATCAATAAGCCCATAGCCTGACACTATATGATTAATATTAACCACTCAATTAAGTGCATTGACGGAAATTGAAGGAAAGAAAATGTTTTGTAGCATGACATGTTCTGGGGGGGATGATCAATTAAAAAATTGGAAAAAGGGGTGATCAATGAATAAGTTACTTTTCTCACCTTTTGTTAGGCGGTGATCATTAAAGTCTGAATTTTCAAAAAACAGGTATGAATGCTGCCGGACACAAACTAAGGGTCCAATTTAGCATAAACTAACATTACAAATTGAACCCCCCCCCCACTAAAAACTTATTGGGGGTGGGGGTGGTATTTTAAAAAACAAAAAAAAGTTTTTTCTAGACATAATAAGGAGTAAATGTTTTAATTCTTAGCCCTCTAGCTCCATTGATGCGGCCTGTACGTGTGATACATACATAGCCAACCAGCCAGGCCAATTTAAAAACTGAATAAACCTATGTTGATGTTGACAGTGTTGGTTGACAGTTTTTAACATGATTATGTATTCACATGAAAATGCAGATATTATCTGAACACACACGCAAGCTCACCCCCAAACCCCTCCCTCACACACACTCGCTGATTTACACATATATACATATATCTAATCTAATACTATGACATTTCTATGACATCAGAAGCATCCAAAGAATTACAAAACATGTTAACTGATCTAAATAGGAAAAGTAGAAAAGTAGGCTTAAAGATGAACAGAACAAAGACAAAAGTAATGTTCAACGATAAAGTCCCCAAAAAGATCATAAAGATAGAAGGTGAGACTCTAGAAGAGGTTGATGAATACATTTACCTAGGACAGGTAATAAAGCTAGTGAAAGACCATGACTGCAAAATAAGACGATGCATAACAATAGGTTGGAAAGCATTTGGTATGAATAGAGACATCCTGAAGAGCACCTTGCCAATGTGCCTAAAGCATAAAGTATACAATGGCTGCATAATACCAGCCATGACCTATGGATGCGAAACATGGAAACTAACCAAATGAGCTGAAAACCAACTCAGAATAGCACAGAGAGCCATGAAAAGAGCAATGCTTGGGATAACTCTAAGAGATAGAAAAAGATCAACATGGATCAGAGAGAGGACTAGAGTGAAGGATATTATACAATTAATTAAGCAACAAAAGTGGAGATGGGCTGGCCACCTAACAAGAAGACATGACAATAGATGGGGGAACAGATTGGTGCCCATGGGACAGTAAACACAGTAGAAAAAGACCAGACACAAGATGGAGGGACAAGATAGAAAGGTTTGCCGGTAAGACTTGGCAGAGGATAGCACAAGATAGGTTGTCATGGAAGGAGATGGGAAAGGCCTTTGTCCAGCAGTGGACTTGTAACGTCAGATGATGATGATGATAATGATGATAATGATGATGAGGAGGATGACTATGACTAAACATATCTGTATGGGCCTACTTGGTGGGTTCCAGTGCCTAGTTAGTGTTCATGCCTAGGCTTTCATCAGGATTTCAAATGCTGATTTTCAAAACAAGCAGACCCTCCACAGCAAGACAAGTAGTGCAATGCCATCATCGCATCCCCACCACCACGTATGCTTTGTACTAAGCTCTAAGTTCTGTAAATACCTTCATCAGGAAAGCTACTCTCCTTACATGATAAGCCAGAACACCAAAGCCAATCAATAAATATTAGAGACATTTCAATGTGGCTCTAAAGGGAATAAACATTGAAACACTAACAAAATCAACTACACTATTTTATGTTTAAATATTAGAAGCTGTCAACATAGGTTTCTTCAATTTTTAAGTTGGTCTGGCTGGCTGGCTGGCTATGTATGTATGTATGTATGTATGTATGTATGTCTTCTTCTTCTTCTTCTTCTTCTTCTTCTTCATCATCATCATCATCATCATCATCATCATCATCATCATCATCATCATCATCATCATCATCATCATCATCATCATCCATTACAAGTCCACTGCTGGACAAAGGCCTTTCCCATCTCCTTCCATGACTACTTATCTTGTGCTAACCTCTGCCAAGTCTTACCGGCAAACCTTTCTATCTCGTCCCTCCATCTTGTATCTGGTCTTTGCCTACTTTGTTTACTGTCCCATGGGCACCAATCGGTTAGTCTTTTCCCCCATCTATTATCATCTCTTCTTGCTAGGTTGCCGGCCCATATGGCCAAATTGCATTGGATACACCATTCTCATAAGATCACCAAAGTTAAGCGATGTCAAGTCTGGTCATTGCCCAGATGGGGGACCGTCTGGGTATACCAGATGCTGTATGCAGCACAAGATTGTTCTACGACTGTCCTAGCCTAAGATCTGCCACCAATTAACGGAACATTGTGCCAAGGTAGGACCAGACTGTGCACCCGGTCCCTTTCACTGCTCCATGGAGGACACATGACAGTGTGCTCTCCTAGAAGCCGCCTTACTCGTACCGAGTAGCAGCAATCATGTATGTATGTATGCATTACACATACAGGCTGCACCAATGAAGCTAGAGGGATGAAAATTCTAACATTTACTCCTTATTATGTCTAGGAAAAAGCTTTTTTCTCGTTTTTGGAAAATTCCGCCACAAAATAGGTTTCTAGGCGGGGGTTCAATTTTCAATGTAAGTTTATGCTAAATTGGTCCCTTAGTTTGTGTCCGGCAGTGATCACACTTGTTTTTTGAAAATTCAGACTTTTTTAGTTATCACTGCCCGACAGAAAGCGAGAAAAGTAACTTATTCATTGATCACTGTTTTTATCAATTTTTTTAATTAATCATCCCCAACATGGTATGTTGCCAAAATACATTGGTCACATGACAGTTTCTATTGAGTGACTAACCAGACCTGTGTCAATATTTTGTATGCTTAACCCTTTCAAGACTAACCTATTAAGTTACTTAATGCCTGAATTTTTAAAAGGTTATAAAAATGCCAAAAAATGTTTTAATTTTTATTTAATTAATAAAGAAAATTATTTTTTTTTATTAAATCAAAGATTTTCCATATTTCGAAGAACTATTAGACATTTATTCCAGGACAGATGAAAAACACAGAATTAGCAAATCACTTTGCCTCCATGTCTTTCTTGTTCAGTTGAGTAATACAAACTAATTTTGGCATGGGTTTCATTCTCTGATGATATCATTGTCTGCGGTTGTAAAAGCCAGGAAAATCTCATTTACTTTATTTTTCATGACATAAACATCCCAACAGACATCTAAAAGAGATCTACAGGACAGCAGTTATAGAAACTCTGGGATATATGTGTCCCAGAAGTCTCAAAATGGTTAATCAAATATTTAGTCCTTACTTTTATGCATTTCAGAGTGATTTGCATCTTATCCCATTTTAAAATTGTTGGATGAACATATTGTTACATAATTTGATGTCATTTTTATATAGATACCAGACAACCTGTTCAGGGCCAAATTTAACATTGATGGGATCCAGTGTGTAACATTTCTTGTTGGCCATTCTATTTTTGTATTTAGCTTTTATTTTCAAACAAATCAGAACAAAAACGAAATATTCATAAAAGTATGTTTAATTTAACATAAAGTCCTTTATAGATCAATAATTTGTAACGTATTAAATTCTCAAACAAATTGAAACACTGAAACACATTGAAAATAAAAAATATTCTTTGAGTCATATTTTTGGGGGTGCCCCTAAAACCTAGGACCCCTGCGCATCTACACTGTTCACACTGCCTTAAGTATGGCCCTTCATACCAGACAACCTGTAACGTGCCAACATTTTAAAAGATTCATGTAATGTTCAGTGTATATATTGTTGAGTCTAAGCTGCTTAGTTCAAACTAAGGTATTGATCAAATGAGCCTGGAACACCTGTTGCAGATTTATGACATCTTTACACTTCTTTCATAGAATGTCTGCAACAGACATGACATAAGAACGTCTTTTCTAATCAGTCAATATCTATTCCTAGGCTTGAACTCTAGCCTGTTGATTTAAAGGACCTGTGTCTTTATCAACTGAGCTAGATTACATACCCCGACACAGTTGGGTGCCGTAGAGTACAATCACCTTGTATATAACTAGCTATCACCTGCCACAGACCGGCAATATTGATTGCTTCTTCCCCTCTCTCTACTCTAAAAGGAAGCAGAAAGAGATGAAGAAAAACATTGTGGGGGGGGGGGGCAGAAATATCAATAAGAAGTCTGTAGCAAATGGGAACACATTGTCTGCCACCATCCACCATGAATGTCATTATTATCAGCATCATCTTGCTGGTGATTTTGATTATTTGCCTGTGCATGGTTGGCATCCATAGATGCATTCACGTAGGAAAGTCTATGATGCTCTCAGATGAGAGAAGGAAGGAGGGAAGGAGAAGGAATGAAGGAGTGAATGAGAAGGAATGAATGAGAGACGAAGGAGTGAATGAGAGACGAAGGAGTGAATGAGAGAAAGAGTGAATGAGAGACGAAGGAATGAATGAGAGACGAAGGAGTGAATGACAGAAGAAGGAATGAATGACAGAAAGAGTGAATGACAAAAGAAGGAGTGAATGACAGAAGGAGTGAATGACAGAAGAAGGAATGAATGAAAGAATGAAGGAGTGAATGAGAGACGAAGGAGTGAATGGGGGAAGGAGGAGTGAATGAGAGATGAAGGAGTGAATGGGGGAAAGAGGAATGAATGACAGAAGAAGGAATGAATGACAGAATGAAGGAGTGAATGAGAGATGAAGAAATGAATGACAGAAGAAGGAATGAATGAGAGAATGAAGGAGTGAATGAGAGACAAAGGAATGAATGAGAGATGAAGAAGTGAATGGGAGAATGAAGTTTCAAAAAGCAATGATTGAATGAAAAAATGAAAGAGATTCATGCATCTAAAGTTGTATGTCAGTGCAAGTAGATGAAGGTAAGTAAAAATGAATAATGAACTGGAGAGAAAAAATAGGAAATGAATTTTTAATAAATGAAGAAATCTAGAATGAAGTAAGAGAAAAAATAACAGGTCTGCTTAGTCACTCAATAGAAACTATCATGTTACCAACATCTTTTGTCAGCATGCTATGTTGGGGTGATCAATTAAAAAAGAGGTGACAAATGAATGAGTTACTTCTCTCACCGTTTTTCAAATTTTCAAAAACAAGCGGGCACAAACTAGTGATCAATTTAGCATAAACTTACATTGTGAATTGAACCCCCCACTAAAAACCTATTATGGGTGGGGGGTGAATTTAAAAAAACAAAAAAGTACTTATAATAAAGAGTAAATGTTAAAATTTTCAGCCCTCTAGCTTTGGTGTAGTTTGTACGTGATCACTAAAAATGTGTGAACTTTCAAAAAGCAAGCATGAATGCTGCTAGACACAAACTAAGGGGTCAATTTAGAATAAACTTACATTGCAACTTAAACCCCCCACTAAAAACCTATTTGGTATCAGGATTTTTTTAAAAAAAGCAAAAAACGTTTTTTCTAGACATAATAAGGAGAGAAAATTGAATTTTCAGTCCTCTAACTCCATTTGTATGGCCTGTACATAGCCAGACCAACTTAAAAACTGAAGAAACCTATGTTGACAGTTTTGGCTGATGGTTTCTAATAAATGAATAAATGAATGTTGACATGAAGGAAAGTAAGAGACTTAAAATAGTTAAGATATTAACCCTTTTAGCACTATGACCTTTTTGACTATATAGCAGAAAATACTATTAATCACTGCTACCCACAATACTGGTTTAAATACTGTTGCTGGGTTTAGGTTATTCATATTAGGTTGTTCTGACATTTATATCTATCTATGTATCTAACTATGTATCCGGACTTCGTCCAGCCCTAACTGTTCATAGTAGAAACTTGAAAATTCTGCCTCAAAATAGGTGGGGGCTTCTATTTACAATGTAAGTTTATGCTAAATTGATCCGTTGTGATACATACATAGCCAGCCAGCCAGACCAACTTAAAAACTGAAGAAACCTTTGTTGACAGTTTTGGTTGACGCTTTCTAACAATTTCTGGGGGAAAAAGGCTGAAATGAACACAACAGAAGATGAACGTTAAAGAAGGGTGAAATTGTAGTAAAAAATCAAAGGAATGAAAGAAGAATGAAACAGAGAATGGAGAGATGAAAATATAAAAGAAGAAAGGAAGGAAATAGTGGATGAATGAAGAAAGGAAGGAAATGAAGAAATTAACAATATCACACAACACAAGGTTTTCTGCTAAGACAAGTGTGTCTTTTCTTTCTTTTTATTTATTATCAAAGTCAGGGGCTGGAGTTGACTTTGTTTTTCTACCATAACAAGAACAAGACCAATAACAATCCTCACCTAATTTAGGGGAGTAAACTCTTCACTTCACTAAAATTAGGATGACGGTAAAAACTAGTCAAATTTAATAAAAAGTGGTATGTTACAATACTTCGTCCATTAATAAAGATTGATTCTTTCTTGTTTTCCCACTTTTCGTGACTTGTCTGAGGTTTCTATAAAAACCAGACTCATAAAATAATAAATAAAAGTTTAGAAATAAAAATGAACTACAAAAATGAACTACAAAAAAGAATTACAAAAATGAACTACTAAAAATGTATCTACAAATATTATTCGAAACTGTCAACCAAAAATTGTCACCAAAACTATCAACATAGGTTTCTTCAGTTTTTCAACTGCTCTGGCTGGCTATGTATCATGAGTACAGGTTGCACCAATGAAGATAGATGACTGAGAATTTAAACATTTACTCCTTATTATGTCTATAAAAATCTTGTTTTTGTTTTGATAAAAGTAAGGTGTTCCTTCGTTTGTCATTCCTACTAAGACTATTTTACTGTCATTTTTTCTTATTTACTTGATTAAATATTACTATATGTTAAATTGGTATGAAATAGTTATAGCATTTGCTTATTTATTTGCCAAATCTGATGGACTCAATTGTATAAATATCAAATCAGTAAGATTAAAGATTATATAAAATGAAAATGTCTTATGAAATAACAAAAATGGCCCAGATTATTGAAGACAGACCAAGATACAAGCAAAGATAAAAAAAAAGAAAGAATTACAGTGACACCACCTCCCCCAGAGCAGGAAGATCGAACTTATGAAAGAAACAGTAATTCTGATTTTAGTCTTTAAAAGCTTTCTTGTCTGTAGAGTGGATGAGAGCTTTAGTTTCATCATTCTTTGATGTGACAGTATAAGAAGATGGTTAAATGTCTGTGATCTGTCTTCATACTACTCATGACAAAATGAACAAACAGGCTGGTGTCCTAATGCTCAACACTTTCTTGTTTGTCGGCTCTTTCCTTCTTTCTTTCCTTCCTTCCTGCCTCCCCACACCCTTTTTTCTGAGTGTAGAAGAGTTTATTAACCCATTGCATCCAAGAGGTCATAACATTGCCATGAAAATCACCAAAAATGAAAGCAAATTATTCATTAGATTGCAATTATGTGGTGGGGGAGAGAAGGGAAACAATGAAAGATATAAGGAGAATTAACTATAATCAGAAAGCACAATCTATACATATAAAAGCTACTGTCCATTGTTTTGTATGCACAAAACATGTTGTACTATGTTTTTGTTCATATCTCATAGTGTTGTATAGTGGTGTGTCCTGGACTTGGATAGAAAGGAAACTCGAAGACTTGCTTATAAAAATATCTGGACATATTTTTATTACACAACATACATCTTTGGGAGAGAGATGATAAGGAGAACCGCCAGTCTGTCCCCAATGGGGACAGCGGTCTCGGCCTTAACGGCTCCGCTGATGTCTGCATCTTCTTTGAGTGTCGAGATTTCTGTCCGCTTCGTTCACTGTTCTTGGTCTGCTTTATAGGTCTCTCTAATGCCTACGTGGTGTCACACAGTGTCAATCACCGGTTCCCATTTCCTGTTTTGAACACTGACAATATTTAGACAATATACCTATTTCCTGAGGTGACTGGGTTCACTTACATTTCTGCCCAGGTGTCAGTCTGGAAACACATATCAGAACAATAGTGTAAACCAGATACACCTTTCATATTTTGCATACGTAACCTAAAAATATATCTGCATGAAATGGTATAATTTATATGCTGCTCATCTCCACTAGATAGTCACTTGAAACATAATAAATTGTTGCAACGGTCATGGATATTATGATCACAAAGTCAAACAATATATATTAAAGACAACCTACCTTTTTTTTCTATGTAGGAACACAAGGTGATCAGTCCGTTCTTTAAGTTCATCTGTTTCTTCTTGATATTAGCATTAGTTAGTGGCTTTAGTACTGGTTAGTAGTTGAGACAATAGGGAGGAAAAATAGAATAGAGTGTGGTTAGAATTTAGAAGATCTAGCTGATCTTTAGATATGGCCTGATTTAGGAGATGCCAAATAGGTGTGACCAGACTCGTCCACAAGTTGACTCTGACTGGTGATTTTACCTAAAAGCATGGCAAATTCGAGACGCTGAGGTTGACCCCAAGGTCAACTGTCTAGACAAGCAGGAAGTGCTTCTAAAAATAGCACAAGCCAACTCCTGCTGTCCAAATGTCATGACAGATGTTTTCATAAAAAATTTAAAAAGTATTGCAGTAATTCAAATTCTTTGAAGTTTTAATTTTGGTTTTAATTGCAAGAAAATAACAAAAACTTAGACGTAAAATAAAAATAAAAAATACTTTTGCATATTTAAAGCAGACTTCAGATTGTTTTTAATTCAATATTTTGTCTGTAATTAAAAATCATCTGAAAATAAAGTAGCCATTATAGAAATCGGAATTGACAAAAATTAATTAATTTAATGATTATTTAACCTGATTTTGAAAAATTATTACTTACTTTTTACTTAAAATATAATGAAAAATACATTTGTTTACAGCAGGTGTCTGTTACCCGTCAGCTTAGTTCAAAGATCAAGTTGATGTTGAGTCACATTTCTTTACCCAATGGTCATGAAAGCCTGCTTAAATTTACAAGCATCCTATGGGACGGCTGATGTATGGATGACTAAAAATGCCAAAATCTGATATTACCCACAATTGCAAATATTTGTTCCCAATATCAACTGACATGATAGGGGGGTGGGGACAGGGCATTAACTTCACTCCCTGGATTAGGCCTTCTCACCAAGGGCAAGGAGTTTGAAAGTTGGAACCTTATAGTCAATAAAGGATAATGGTGCAGTACAATTGTTTTATGTAACCCCAACGTAATGTTCCCATATAAAAAGACTGCATTATTATTTGCTGGTACTCTATCCATTGTGTCACACAGGGTCAGGTCATGTGTCAACGGCAACAGTCAAGTGCACCATCTGACATCTGGATAATACAGTGAGTTGTACTCGCTAACTCTAGAAATGGCGATTGGAATGCCTATCATGTAACAGGGTTGCCACTAAGATCTATTCTGAATATACCCTTTTACTGCCCACCCACCCCTGAAATATATGCTTTTGCCCCCAAAAGTGGTAGCGGGGTGCCGTGACTGTCATATGATGCAGGGTGGGAGGTGGGGAGGCATCTAGTAATAGTATTATAATGATTATTTCTCTAATGTCTTGTTCTTTTCGATTGGTTTGTCAATTTAAGACAATTTTTATTGCTTATGAACAACAGAAATAACAAGATAAAAAGAAAAACATGTTTTCTTTTCTTGCGTGGATCAATATGAAGCATCTGCTCTTTCTCATCTCGGCTCACCTGACCTCCCCCACCTCTTTAAGTGACACCTCAATGATCTTCCAACCCCAAAACTATTTCGCCTTTCACCCATTAGATTAAGCCCCCCC
>VCCN01007088.1:1280580-1293537 GCA_006491835.1 Architeuthis dux | reverse complement strand
GGGGGGGGGGGCTGTGAACGACTCTAAACTCTTCAAGTCCTTGCCCCTGAGGCAAGTCTCTTCACTTCTTTTTTATAACAATGTTGGTTTTTCTAATGTGTCAGAATGATTGAGCAAAAACATGAAAGGTAAAAATGTCTTCATACATTTTATTTTTATTCCTTTCTGCTGAATTATCTTTTTTACCTGTGATTCTAAATACATGTGTATTTATCTATATCTTCACCGACTATCCAAGTCTCTTCTGTCTGTCTGCATAATTTTTGTTTTTCCTATCTGTACATATTTTTGGTTTCATATTAATTACTGAAAGTGGTTGGGAATATATGCATTTCATTCCCTGACTATTTTTTACTTTCTGCACACACACATAGCTTTTACAAAAAAATAGTTAGTGTAAAAAAATGGAATTGATCTTATGGATATTGTTATCATTGCCATATTCTGACTCAAAGCCTAAAAGAGTCATGTTTTCATTGGAGATTGTGTTGCTGCGAAATTCCAACACTGACTGGTATTCTCATCCTGATATTTTGTGTTATTCATAGCCTGGCATTAACTTAGACTCAAAAAGTAAAGGGAAACTGGTGAGTCATGTCACCACCAACATTCAGGACTAACACAAGAAGAAAATTCTTTTTAAAATTATAATGACCATGAAAACAAATATGTGGTGGTGGTGGTGGTGGTGAGGAGGAGGAGGAGGAGGAGTCCACTGCTGGACAAAGACCTTTCCCATCTCCTTCCATGACGACCTAGATTGTGCTAACCTCTGGCATGTCTTACCGGCAAACTGTTCTATCTTATCCCTCCATCTTGTGTCTGGTCTTTTCCTACTGTGTTTATTATCCCATGGGCACCAATCAGTTAGTCTTTTCCCATCTATTGTCATCTCTTCTTGCTAGGTGACCAGCCCATCTCCATATTTGCTGCTTGATGATGATGATATATGTAATTATGTAATTATCGATCAATACTTATGCAAAGTATTATTATTATAATAAAAAAGAAGCCATGGATGGTGGCAGTAGTACCAATTGTTGTTGGAGTGCTGGGAACAATCCTGAAAAAGCCCAGCAAAAAGTCTAGAGAAACTGGAAATCTGATGGAAAATTGAGACCATCCAAACAACAGCACTAAAAACAGCTTTGATCAAAAATAATCTGTGATCAAATGATTCTATCAGCATTTAATCTACTGAAGCTACTCTTGGTGTAGTTCATGTACAATATGTTTTCACTAATTGTAATTCCTTCTCAGTGTATTTTTAACTTGAATGGAAGCAATGTCTAACTGGCACATTGATTCCATTTGGCAATAAAAGAAACCATTGTTTTGATTGTGCTAAATAAATATCATGATACAAAATGAAGACTCCTTGAATGATTGCTTTTAGAATTAATAACACATCTAGCAAATTGCTGAAAACAGTCAGAAATTTATTGTTAGCAAACATTTCAATTTAGTCTTCTGTTTGCTTAAAAAACATTTTCATTCCATTTTCAATAGAAAATTATATTTTGGAATTAATGTTACCATTAACGTAAACAATAAAAGAAGAATTATATGATTAATTCTCTAATTTGCTGAGACCATGCGGAATATAACATTCTTTTAAATGTGTACGCCATATTGGAAAGAGTTATGTCTGAAATAACAAATCAGTGTTTTGTCTTCTTCCTTCATCTGAAAACACATCCACACCAAAATACAGGTACACGAATTCATATTCACACGTGAATATAAATGCATAAATAAATAAAACTGTAGTAACATAGTAACTTATAAGTAATCATTGTATGCTTACCTGGCTAGGCAAGATGTTAAGTTTATATACTTGAAATAGGCTTTTTTTGACAGCATGTAATTGCATCATTAAGTCAGCTTCAGTTTAGTTGGGCTGGGTTTCTAATAAGACAAATGGTAGTTAAATTTGCTATGACCGATAACAGAATAAAAATTATTTTTTTAAATATTGATATTCTCGGATATGACCGTCTTTTCACTTAGGCTGCTCCATGAGTTTGCTACTCTTGCCAAGAGGAAATATTTTCTAACACCAGTGGAGGTCTGAATTTGTAGTTTATGACTGTTTTACTGCAGATGAAGTCAGTATTTTCTCATCAGATTTCTTATTTATATCTTATTGATTTATCTTTTAGGCGACATATATTTAAAATTAACTCTTACATCATCATCGTCGTCGTCGTCGTCGTCATCGTAATGATGATGATGATGATGATGATGATGATGATGGTGATGATGATGATGATGATGATGATGATGATGATGATGATGATGTATAAAAAAAATTTAAAAAAGTAGACCGAGTTTAGTGCTGAACCCCATATGGGAGCCCTTATGTGTTCAAAGCCCCCAATCCATATCCAAAACCCTGGACCATAACACACATATGTTTGCCCAGTGCAACAGAGACACAAGACAAAATTCTTTGTTTAACAAGGAAAGAAAATGAGAACTTTCCCATGATAAAATTATGGAACAGGCTGTACTGCAGACGTTACTAAAACATAACCTATTTGCAAGCATTCTATTTGATAGCGTTTGTTTGCTTTTCACCACCGGAGAGGGAGAATGAGAAAAGAGATTCTCTTTCCTTACGGATATTAATTGTTACACCTGAAGAAGGCTGTAGGGTATGACAGCCGAAATGCTGTGTGCGGATGATGAAGCGAGATGAGGACAACAGCCTGAAAACACTTATGCATTATAACTCTTCAAGGAAATTAAGTTAATTTCTTTTCTTGTGCCCTTTTGTCTCACTTTCATAAGCCACACAAATATTTCCATATATTACATCGATGTTTCAATAAAATATCATCTTATTATATACTTATATTTTGAATTTAGATCTCAGTCAGACAGGAAATTAAAGTATGATTTAACAATCTATTTTTAGTAGGAAGAAATTAAATTTATAAAAATAACCCTCACTATCAGAAGTTTTTTTTATAGAAGCATGAAATTCCTTTATGCTGTTAAAATTTTTCAAAAGCTGTACATCTTTTATAATCATCATCATCATCATCATCATCATCATCATCAGCAGCAGCAGCAGCAGCAGCATTATAAGTCCACAGCATTATAAGTCCACTGCTGGACAAAGGCCTTTCCCATCTCCTCCCATGACAACCTATCTTGTGCTAACCTTTGCCACATCTCGTCTCTCCATCTTGTGTCTGGTCTTTTCCTACTACATTTACCTTTCCATGGGCACCAGTCAGTTAGTCTTTTCCCCCATCTATTGTAATTTCTTCTTGCTAAGTGACTAGCCCATCTCCATTTTTGCTGTTTAATTATTTGTATATCATGCCAAATGCCTTCCAACCTATTGTTATGCATCGTTTTATTATAAATCACTTGCCACATATTTTTATTATCGATACTTTGCAATGTCTTTCTGTTATGATTCATTTTTAAAGAAATCCATCTACACTATACATCTTAGTATATTTTGACATATGCTTGTTTCTTTGCTGTCTCCTGCAATAGTTTTGACTGCCTTCCAGTTTGGCTTGCATATGTATTTCAAATTGGTAAATATCCTTAACAGGTTTTGCAGTTTATATTTTATGCTATCTCTCCAAATTGATTGATTTATCCTGTTACATAAATTGTTCAATATCTTTTTTTTTACTGCTCTTTGCTGTTATGATACCCTGGCCTCTTGTAGTCTCCGAAAGAGATGTGCATCTGATCATGTATGCAGCTGCGAGAACAATCTGCTACCATACTGACTTTGATGCACAGTAAATCCCAGACAAAGTTTTTAAATCATTTTCCCAATTTTTTTTAGTGTCTACAGGGTGGGTGAAAAGAAACTCCCTATTGGAAATTGGTAATAACTTCATTATTTATTGGTCGATTGTAGTCAAACTAGCTCTACTTTGGACCATACAATGCTAGAACTTGCCTGCTGTGTTAAAATTCAACGTAGGCACTAATTTCTATAAGCATTCCAATATGGCCTCGATAGACCTTTGCAGGAAGTCTGGCAGTATGTTGGCCATAACATGTCGAATGCACTCCTCCAGTTGATCCAGAGTTTATGGTTTGGTGCTGTACACCTCCTCCTTCGCCCGACCCCCACAGGAAGAAGTCAGAGGGTGAAAGCTCAGGGCTTCATGCAGGCCATTCATTTCTAATAGGGAGTTAATTCTCACCCACCTGGTATATATTGTATTCTGTATAGTCTAAAAATTGATATTCATTTTTATACACTCAAAAAAGCAAAATGTTTTCTAACTGTGTTACTATTATCAGTACAATGTTTTAATGTAAGATTGCAAATTGGTTATCTACTAAAATAGGATGCAATTTAGTCTTGATACAGCCTTAAAATAGTACATCTGTGCAAGGAGATACCACTAAGTAGAAAAATAGTTCAAGGAAGGATGCTAAAAAAAAGACCTATGTATGTATAGCACATGTATATCCACTAGTTTTTATGCTCTATCATTTGTCACCTGCAAATCATTTTTCAAGAATTAACATTTACCAATTTAATGGAATATAATAATGTTGTCATTTGGTTCAGCATGTTTTTAGGAGTCTTTTGTCAGCCCACTTTGCGACTCTATTTTGGGTTTTTTCATAAGACAAATCCGGACTTAGGTTTCACGACTTTTATTTAGAGTACAAGTTGCATCAGTCATGCCTGCCTGGGGAGCATAGACTCCATGTCTTCCAATGACAATGGTGCGCCTGTCTCTTCCTGTTATCACAATGCATGCTGGGAGCTGTAGTTAGCTATTTTGAAAGCAACGTGAATATCCAATGAGATTTCGGATGCTGTTTTTGGATACATTCTCCAACTCTGACTCTTGATATTGAATACGATTATCAGAGTTTCACCCAGTGGTGTATTGAGGAAATAAGAATTGAGGGAATGCAGGGCTGCCTGCCCGAGCCAGAAGAAGAAGCCTTTATTTAAGAAAATAACATACATTCAAAAACCAAGCACTGTAAGGAGGACCTGGTCTTACCTTAAAGGTATTTTTCCTCCCAACTCCTGCCCGCCCCCCCAATATTACAAGTAGTACCAAAACTTATTTACTTTAATAATTACTACATATATGTAGAAAATACAATACACAAAAAAAAACTGAATTTAAGCAAAAGGCAATGGTATGTATGTGGTATAAAGTCTCCCAATACAAATAGTTTAATGACTAACCCACTAAATCAGAAAACAAAAATGCATCAGGAAGATATATATTATATTAACACAGTAACAGAGTAAGAACAGATCAAGAATGAGAATTCTAATGGTATATAGATAGTGAGAGAACGTGACCTCCTCCCAAACAAAGTAAAGGAACACTATTCCCATGCATTCTTACAGCACTATATAATTGATTTGTGCTTATGCAGTAGGTGGGGCATTTGCCCGTCCCTCCCTGGAACAGGTCTTCTCACTGAGGGTGAGGGGGTTTGAAAATTGAAACCATCTTATAGTCAATAAAGGAAAATAGTGCAATACAATTCTTTTATGTAACCCCAACTTAATGTTCCCATATAAAAGACTGCATTATTATTCGCTGGTACACAATCCATCGTGTCACCCTCATACGTCTCCATCAATGGTCAAGTGCACCATCTGACACCTAGATAAGACAGTGGGTCGTACTTGCTTACACTACAAATAACGGATGGAATGCCTATCGTGTAACAGGCTTGCCACTAAGATATATTCTGAATATATACTTTTCTTCCCCCCCTCCGGAAATATATGCTCTTGCCTCCCCACCCTGGAAAAGTAGCAGAAATTGAATTTATTTCCGGAATTGTTTTAAAACGTTATATGGAAACACCATGCACTTGGCTATTGTCTCATAAGATTATAGGCTTCGAATATTGATGTAGAACACCATCGATATTTCATTTCATGAATACTGGATATTGGTGCACAGTAATAATAGTGCTTTGTTCATGAATACAGAATATCAAGGTTTAGCAACAATTACACTGGAATTCATAAATGCAGAACAGTACAGTGCAGTAACAATGGCACTACATTCCTTGAATAGCAAATATCAATATGTTATTATAACAATATTTAATTCATGAATATAAAATATATATTGATATGCAACAACAATTACATTCTGATTCAATATGAAATCTCATTGTATAATATCAACAATACCTACATTTATTGAGGAAAAATGATCCACCTACGGTAAAAAAAAGACCCGGCTTTTCTTAAATGGAGAGAAAAGGCTTCTTGTCTCAACAATATTTAATATCTGAAGACTTGGTAGATATGTGATAGCAATCTTTATTTCACTACATTCATCATTATATTCATCTCAATCTATGTACTCAAATATAATTGCTGTTGAATATCTACATTAAGTGTTCACAAAGTAAATAATGTTCTTAAACGATGTTGATAGTCTCTATTTAAAAGATCTTGTCTCAGACAGAAATGCTGTTCACAACGACAACATTACATTCTCAATGAATTATCACCAGTTTAAAAGAACATAATTGAGTTCAAATTTTACTTCTCTGCAACAACATAAGACCAATGAAAATCAATATGATCACAAGAAACTCAGTTGCTTGTTATGCATATCTAATTGAGTAGACAATAAAGAACTTAGTGAGTAGTGAGTTACAATATTTCAATGTATTTATTTGCATCATAATCATACTAACTGTGAATAATATTCTTTTAAAATTCTTTTGGCTACTAGATTCTGTAGCTATTTTACCAGTAGATTTCTTACAACTATACTCAGTGAATTTTTTCATGAATAAACTAAAGTTACAATACACAACAATTCCTCTTAAAATCAAATAGCATATTTTTTTGTATTAACTGTTTATTAACCTTATCTGTGGTTACAAGACTTCAGCAAATGTATGAAAAATACTTTTTCATACATTTCTACTGCAAATTTGTTTAATTTGTGATACTTTTCAAAGAACTCATTGCGACACAACCCAACTCCACATTCTTTACACCATGTACCGATTCTGGTGCCTTTGTAACCAGCTTGTTTTGCCTTGGCACAATATACACATTTCATCCTCTTAGGATCTTACTGATGAAATGCCCAGCAGATTTTCTTGCTAATGGATCACCAATACTGGGCATGCCTACCCTTTTGCACAGTTCCTCATACCCACCAATAAGTCCTTCTATAACTGATATGAGGAATTTCAAATGAGTCAAAGGAGTTCCCTGTAAGTTTGGATTCTCCTTGCATAGGATACAAACATTTGTTAGGGTTCTATCAAACAAGTGAAACATAACTTTTCTCCAACATTTTCTACTTCTAAGTTCACAAGCATATTGATCAGTCGTCTGATCTATTTTATCCACACCACCCTTACCAGCACTGTAAGCAATAACAACATTGGCAACATTCTTCTTTACTTTCTTGTAATTTTCTTTTTCAACTGTACCAGTATTAGCAACAATGCACAATAGTCTCAGTTTACTGATAAGAGCTGCCCTTTACGCTGGCAAACCAAATCACACTTCTGTTTCAATGTTTTCTTGATAGTATCAGGTAGTCCCACACGGTTTGACCTGTCTGTACCAGTGAGATAGATTTGCTTACTGAGCATGCATTTACACAGTGGAATGCTTGTGTAGTAATTATCTACTACAAGGTGGTGAGTTTTGCCACCATAATTTTCTAGCCCAGAATCAATTGACTGATCACCATTCTCAGAAATACCAAGCCCAGAATCACTGTGTCCATGATCAGTATTGTCAACAACAATGTAACATCACCTTTACCAGTAGTAAGCCTACTTCTGTGTTCACTATCATCCACTTCAGATGCTGATTCTTCATCATCATAGTGAAAATCATTTACGTCTACATCGCTGCCAGAGCCTTCACTATCAGAAGAATCACTTGATTCATCTAAGAAGCTCACAACCTGCCGTACATCATATATACACACTGGTTTTCAAGCAGACCGCCTGGGTGTTTGACTGGGTGCTGCCATTTTGAAAGACCAATCGTCAAATTCAAAATATCTAATATCAGAAATGACAATAATGTTGCTCTACCAGTGACAAGCCAATGGTGACAGAAATGTTGTTTGACCAGTAGAAGGGTTAAGCTTTTAACTTGGTAGTGAATTAGAAAAGAGATTACAAGGTATTCAGTTAAAATCTCCTTCAATATTTTGGTATACATAAATTTTCATCAAAATAAGATTTCAATTACATTTCAGTACATTGATATTATTGTTGTTGTGGACTAACAATAATATCAAGCTTACACTACTATTCTTGGATCACATAGAAACCTATCAGAATATACTGGAGGGTGTCTTATAATAAAACTGTTGGATAATGTAAGGGGCTTAAAACCACCCTGGTTGGTTGAATGCATTTTCTTTTGTTCCGAGATCGTCGACCACTTGACCCACTTTCCAGCCCCAGTAATATGATATGGTCATGTACGCTCTAAAATGGGCGAACAAACAAAGTGCATTTCATTACGAAACCAACGTTTTTGGCAAGCAACATCACATCAAGGTAGTATCAATAGTTTTTAATTGATTTCATATGAAAAGCCTTCATGAAATCCAACCTAGTTTTAAACAAGCAAAGAAGGTTTCTGACCATTTGTTGTTCACCTTTTAATTCTTCCAAAACCATTTACTTGCATCAAAGGTCTAAGGAATCTCCTGGACATCTGCCAAATCCATCTTTTCTTCAAACCTTTGCACAGCTTTGAACGTGACACAGAAAATCTATTTCTTTCCTAATGAATCAGTCATGAAATTCCACAAAAAGAGGCAAACATTTGTGTTTGTGCACAGCTTGCATCAAAAACATGAACAGGAAAATCTGAGAAGATCATGCGCGCATGATTGTCAATACTGTTAGGTTCCATCTAGAGTGAGAGGCCTACTTCTTCTTGAACAAAACATGCAGTTGCAAAAATAGTCAGTTAGAAATCATCAACATCAACATAGGTTTCTTCAGGTTTTAAGTTGGTTTGGCTGGCTGGGTATGTATTGCATGGAACTAGAGAGCTGAGAATTTAAACATTTACTCCATATTATGTCCAAAATAGGTTTTTAGTGAGGGGTCATTTTGCAATGTAAGTTTATGCTAAATTGGTCCCTTGTTTGTGTCCGACAGCATTCACAGTTGTTTTTTTTTAAATTCAAACATTTTTAGTGATCACTGCTATACAAAAGGCGAGAGAAGTAACTTATTCATCGATCACCCTTTTTCCAATTTTTAATTGCTCACCCCAGCTGCCAAAAGATGTTGGTCACATGACAGGTTCTATTGAGTGACTAACCAGATCTGTTTCTCATTGATGTTTGACTAGTACTCCTTTTATCTTAATTTCAGTCACTTTTTATCGCAAATTCCAGGTCATCATTCGATAATTATTAGTTGGCAGCATGGATCAGAAATAAAGAATAAGTCTCCATCAACACTCAAACCTACATTCCTTATCCTCGGGAGCATTTATCCTTCATTTCTGATCCACGCTGATTACTAATGTTTATGGAATGATGATCTGGAAGTTGCAATAAAAAGCAACTGAAATTAATAAATATTTAATTAATAATAATTGACAATGCTTCATCTTAGAAATTATAAATAATATCCTCCCAAAGGGTTGTTCGGTCTATAAAGAATTGTAAATATATCACTAATTTTGTAAAAAAAAGGAAAGAGACAAGTTATTTGATCATAAGTAAATTAATTATCATCCACTAAGTATTGTTGTGCACGCCTCCACAACCTACTACCTTCCAGTGTCATTGACACCTTACCCTCGAACCAGGGGTCACAACTGTTAACACATCCAATGACTATCTGGGAAATTGAGGCATGCGCATGCTTTATTTTCAGGTCTAGACCAAAAGGGAAAGTAGGCCAAAATATAACAAAATGTAATGAGAACAAGATGAGTAGTATTCATCAGTGAAATGTGCTCCGTTTCTAACTAATTGGTAACTTTTACAGAATAAGCAAACCTCATTGTCATAATCCAATCAGTTACCAAGTTCTAAATGTTAACAGTAAATCATGTGATCATATACCATTCAATCAGTAATGTTTATATATGTATGTATGTTTGTTATGTGGATGTAAGGGAATCCGACAGAATGGTAGATGTGATTAGACAATGTGGAAAAGAAAAATTGAGAAAAGCGTGTTACGTCATGAACATATTTATTATCATGAAGAGAAGTCTTTATGCATTTCGTTGCTGCGAACAACTTCCTCAGAAGAAATTTGAACATTGCAGAAAAGTGAAACTATCCATGCTGGATAGCAGAAATGAAATTAAGGGTGTTTTCTATGCCTGGAGAGGAAGATAGGTGACCTGGTTTATTTGGCTGAAAGTTCTTTATGGGTCTTTGAGCTGGTGGGGTGTGGGTGTTTAGACTAAGTGGGTATGTGTATCAGCTATAAAGTGGGTGAGGGCGAGGACCCACTTAGTCTAAACACCCATACCGAACAACCCCTATTAACGAGTCCTGTTTCCGGTTCTGGAGCTGAGAAGGCCTCTTTTGACCACAGGCTATCGCCCTGAACACATGTCCTTTGTTCTCTCTCTGTTCTTTTTCTAAGCCCAGCTAAATACGGTTCAAACCAAACCCATTCAAACTAAACACAGCTAAGAACAGAAAATAACCAACATACAAACAAACAACAAAGACGTAACACTGATTACGTTATAGCATGTACTGAATGGTCCTGCTACTAGCAAAACTAGGTCATTTATTATCATGACTGTTGATTTGTTAACAAAAACATTTTGGCCCTAATGACAGACCGAGTACATTGTAATCCTATCAACACAGAACTGTAATTTTGATCATTGATTTCAAAGGATGAAATAAGGTGAAAATTATAGAACTTTGTCTAGTTTAGTCTATCACTCTGTAGAAATTACAATATCGGTAGCTTTCTTGGAGAGGGGGTGGAAGGAAGGAATTCTGGCCGAACACCCTGTAATTATGTTTGGCAGATTTTGGCGCCTACTTCGATTCATTGATTATTAACAAACTTGGGCTGGAGATGAGCTTCTATTAGAAAAAGAGAAAGTTATTGACTTTCCTTCAGTTTCCCAAAGAGAGAGAGAGAGATCTCAACAACCAGAACATTGAATTAGAGACTGTATTATCCATAAACATGCGCTTAAGACTTCCACTTAAAAAGGCACATAAGCAATAGTTGTCTGTGGAGGATTTGAAATTTGCTCGTAAAAGTCACAAATGATTCAATCAGAATCTTAGAACAATATTGGCATCAGGAATGACAAGATACAAACGGGGCATCTCTTCACTCCTGGATTAAGACCTTTTCACCTAGGGTGAGGGGATTTGAAAGTTGGAACCATATAGTCAATAAAGAATAATGGTGCTGTACAATTGTTTTATATAACACCAAATTAATGCACTCATATAAAATGATGGTATTATTCTTCGCTTGTAACATGGTTGCTACTACAATATATTCCAAATATATCCTTTTGAGCCCCCCGGAAATATACCTTTGCCCCTCCTGTAAATATATCCCGCCCCCCACCTGGAAAACTGGCAGCAGATGCCCATGATGTCATGTATGTATATATGTAAATCTAGATATGTGCTTTTAGTGTAGTCTCTATAGAAATTTGTCATCATTCAATAAATAAATTAGTGCAAAGATGTAACTAAAGATTCATAGATGTATTCAGATTTATTGACTCTAGCATTTAAAACTGAATAAACAAACTTCTTGAAAGTTTTCTTGTGCAGTGGTTGGTTGCTGTATGTATATATGCATGAACATATGTATATGTATATAGAGTATCGCCCAAAAATAAGTACACCCTACTACTTTTTAATAGAAGATTAATTGTCTTCTAAACTAAACATAGCAGAATTTTATTATTTTTAATGGAACATTACACAATCAAAACAGATATTGTCAGGTATTATTTATGACCAAACTCTATTGCATTGAAACTTTTTTCATAGTGGAGTACTCATTTTAAGACGGCAACATATTCATATTTTTGGCAACAGAGTTTCAACATTGAGCCTGGTCATTACCCAAATGGGTGACCGTCTGGGAATACCAGGTGCTGTATACAGCAACAGGATTGTTCTGCAGCCATCTTAGCCTATGCTCTGACTCCATGAAGGACATATGAAAGTGTGCTCTCCTAGGTGCCACTATACTTGTATCGAGTGGCAGCGATCATGTATGTAGGAATGCATGAACATTAGCCTTCCTCTTCCATTCTCTTCCAATAATCTTCCTTCTAGTTGTCTTTCATTTTTCATTTCTCTATTTTCATTTTTTTCCTTCACAATTCCCCTTTTACCCCATTTCTTCTTTTCAGCTCCTTTCTGTCATATCTTTTTTCTTTCTTTTTCATCTTTCACTCCTGAATCCATTACCTTTTCTGAAGATTTTCTGCCATCTCCTCCAATTTTTTCTGTTTCCGACTGCATCATCTGTTTCTTCTACTTCCAATCAACCTCTTCTGTCAAAAAGAGAAAAAGAAAATGCTCTTTAACTCCAAACTTTCAGGCTCTAAATGACATCTCTTTTATGCCACAGAAACATGTCATATTTTGCAACAACAGCAACAAAAACAACCACAACAGCAAAATAGAGACAGAAATGAGAGTGTACCAAGAGCATAAAAGATGGCAGCAGACACTGTTAGTCCTTAACAGAAGAGCACTTAGAAGTCCTGATCCTTATTTATCATCCAAAGACTTGTTGAAAAGAGCCGACATTTTACCATTAACGATTCCATTCAGAATCAATGAAAGAGTTTTTGATGGAAATTCTCAGAATCAAGTTATGTCAGCTCTTTCAGCTTTCAGTTTACTAATTATTTCTTGAAAGAAATTTTTTCTTCATAATTTTGGTTTTACCACAGTTTGTGTGTATATATATATATATATATAGTTGTACAGCTTGTTGTGGATC
>VCCN01007088.1:1160210-1177639 GCA_006491835.1 Architeuthis dux | reverse complement strand
AGTTGTGTCATTGTGAATACAAAAGGCATGTATTAGGAAAGTATAACATCATAACTAAATAACTAATTTGTACCAAGACTTTCATGTGTCATGACTGACAATAGATACAGTAGCCATTGATTAAAGTAATTACTTTTTGAAAGAATACATTAAAATACTGTCCTGATATCAAAACAGTTTGAAATCATTTTTGCCATAGTGAATCAGCTATTTCCGTCGAGCTGGTAAGTCAGCTTAAAATATTATTATATCATCATCAGCAGCAGCAGCAGCTTTTTAAAGTCTGTTGTTGGACATAGACCTTCCCAAAGATCTGCCAGTTTTCTCGCTCCCTAGCATCATGGCACCAATACCTTCTGAACTAAATCATCAAGCTCATTTTTTACCAGCCACAATTTTGCAAATGATCCATGTTGTGAGTTATGATATCCAGTTGTTGTCTGACATTCTTGCAATATGTCCTGCCCCTTGCCATTAGAGATTTCTTATGGTTTTAAGTAAATATTGGACACCTGTTTGCTTTCCAATATATTATGCTGTCTTGTGATCTTTCCATGCGATTTAGCACAATTTTCTCCTGTGTACGTTGCATGTTTCTTAGTTTAGAAAGATATTATCTGATCAGATAAACTCTAATTGTCCCTCATGAACTCAATTCACTGCTGTTTAGAAGTCAGATTCTATTTGAAGTGCCAGTTTTTTTGCCTTTTTTCTGATTGCTGCAAATTCCAGAATCTGTATCTATGAATTGATTCTCATTGCTTGATTAATGTGTCATCCCTTTTGTATTCCCTTCTTCACAGCAAATGCAATTGATCATAAAATAGGCATTCCTTGTGATCTAATGCTTGATTGTTAGTTCGATGATTGAATGTGATTAAAACTTACTGACACAATCAGCTTTGAAACTGTCCTGTTCTAGCGGAATATTTCATCTCAGTCGGGAAGATTCCTTTTTTCTTTTTGGCTTGTTTAAAGCCGAATCAATAGCCAAAGACGCGCACATCTTGAAATACCTGATTGTCCTAGGAAATGCCAACAACACAACCAAACCCTTATTCGACTATACGAACAATCATGTTTGCTTTAACTGAACTGTAATAAGTTTGTTGCAACATACCAGAGTTGCCAAGAAAATTGTTACTGATGTGCAAATATATGCAAATATGAATCACCGAGTAAATATGCCAAAGAGCACTTGATAATATTAGTTTAAAAATGAAAAGATTAAAACACTTGGCCAATTTCACCCAAAATAACTTTATATATAAAAAAAAACATTCTGATTCTTTTGAAGCTATGATTTGCCATTAGTAGGAAATAGGGAGGTGTGAGTGGCCAAGTGGTTAGCATCTCAAGGAATGGGATCAGCGAGCCAAGTTCAAACTCTGGCAGAGACACTTTGCATACACTTCACGCTATTGCCCCTGGGAAAGGCATGTATCCATCTCTTCCAGCCAGTCGACACATATATATGAAATCAAATGAAGGATAATTTTATATCCAACAGAATATGATAATTATAATGTTGTTTATTAGTTGAGAGCCTATATTTGCCTGGCACCGATGTGAGTGACTGCTAAACGAGCGGCCTAAATCGTAAATGTGAATAAAGAAACATATATATATGATTACAAAAAAATTACAAAAATTAACTATATATAATATATATATATGAATGAATGAATGTGTATACTATTTTAAAAGGTTTACTGATATCTTTTTGATGTATACATAAAAACATTTGAGAAGAAAAGAAGAAAAACATTCAATTAAGAAAATGGCTCTAAAAAGAAGGATCCTAACGGTATCTTATAATTATCACTTTAAAACTAGTAATGATGGTCTGTTGTCAATTCCAGTATATTTTTATAGTCTAGTGTTACCTCAGCAACCATCACAATGGGTAGAAGGCAATAATCCTTTGGCCATGCTGTCCAGTATCTAGCTCAAGGGTGAGCTTCAAGTCATTCCTTTATCCGTGGGGTTATGAAATTACACCCTATGGCAGTTTTCTGACATATCCGTTCCTTGATTCATGACTCCTCTGGGGCACTAAGGGAACACCTGACTGAGAGTTCACTGTGCATCTCTCCCGACAAACAAACAAAAAGAAAGATATTTTCTATAGGTTTGAGAAGGGTCGTTAACATTCAAATAGTTCTTTGGACGATTGATCTGGAGAGAGAAAGGTGACCACTTCCTTCTCTGGGAGGAAGTCCAGATTATTGACAGAGAACGCTGTTGGAAGCAGAGAAAAATCAAAGAGGCAGCACATATCAACATGTTGACTGAATGCATTAGTCAGGCAAGTACGGAGTTCAACCCGATGTGGCTTCCGCTGCTCATCAGGCCCAAACCCGACAAGACAAGAATAAAGAAACACCCGAATCCCACGTTTTAAGGTTACCTCCTTTGAAATTAAAAACTTTATCCTATCACATTCGGATATTACACCTGAGGAAGGCCGAAGAATGGATTGTCCAAAATGTTTTGTTAACAACACAAACAACAAGGAGTTCAATTGTCTGAAGAACTATTTGGAAAAAAAGTAAAGGTTTATTACACATATTTGTTATGGCACACATAAAAGCTGGATTGGCACACATAAAAGCTGGATTGGTACACATAAAAGTTGTATTGGCACACATAAAAGCTGTATTGGCACACATAAAAGCTGGATTGGTACATATAAAAGTTGGATTGGAAAGAAACTGGATTTGACAAACAAGGATTTAAAATATAATATGCTCCCAAGTGAAATAAAGGGTTCTTTTTGAAAGTCACTGAAGGATACAAGATAAAAGAGTCAGAATATACGCCAGCTTAAATGTTTCATTCTGGTCCAAAAAGGTCAACAAATTATAATATTTCTTAGAATTTCTGACATTGGGAGAATCTTGTCTTGAATTATTTAAAGAAGACTTCAGGGTTTTCTGGTTAGTAAATCAGAATTCGTTTTTAAGAATCTGATTTTTGCCTATTTTTAATTTTTGGAATTAATTATTTGTATTGCCTGTTTAAGAGTAAGTTTAGAATAGAATTGAAAAGAAATATTAAGGCTTCAGTTATTAGAAACCATCAACTGTCACCAAAACTGTCAACATAGGTTTCTTCAGTTTTTAAGTTGGAGCTGAAAATTTAAACATTTACTCCTTATTATGTCTATATATATATATACATCTATCTTTTTATATGGGAACATTGAGTTGGGGTTACATAAAACAATTGTACTGCACCTTTATTGTTTATTGATTATAAGGTTCCAACTTTCCGAAAAGACAGATTTTTAAATTGTCTAGTTGCAGATATACACATATGTAATTATTTGTTTTTGAAGAATCAATCAGAATGTTCCTATTTATGCATCACTTAAACGCATTTATTTTCTTTTTCTTTCTTGAATTTTGTTTTTCTTTTCTTTTCTGCAATTTTTTCTCTTAGACTTGTGAACAATAACCTTTGAGACTACTTTCTACTTTGTATGCTATGGTTAAACTAACCACAATAAAGATAAATGCTTTTGAATGTTTAAAAAGTGAATGCATTTAACTTTTAAAGTTTTTCAGCAAATGTATTATTAAAAAAGATCTGGTTACTCACTCAATAGAAACCGTCACGTGGCCAAAGTCTTTCGGTCGCTGAGGGGAGTGATCAATTAAAAAATTGGAAAAAGGGGTGATCAATGAATAAGTTACCTCTTTCACATTCTGTTGGGCAATGATCACTAAAAAAGTCTGAATTTTCAAAAAAGCAAGCGTGATTCCTGCTAGACAGTGATCAATTCAGTATAAACTTACATTGTAAATTGAACCCCCCCCACTAATGTTGACAGTTTTGGTGACAGTTTTGGTTGACAGTTTCTGATTTAAAAGTAAGCAGGACAGTATTGATAAATCGTTGTAATTATTTCCCTCCTGCCAATTTCTGCAATTATTTAACTAAAATAAACACATCATATGTAAAAACATTCATTTTTCTATATCACTGGAGCAAAATGTTATCAGGATAAATCTTGGTTACAATTGGTGACTTTGTATTGTATAACCACTTTTCACTATGTTAAATTAACCACCATATGCTATGGTTAAATTGAGTCCACTCTTTGCTTTGTATGCTATGGTTAAATTAACCACCATATGATATGGTTAAATTGAGTCCACTCTTTGCTTTGTATGCTATGGTTAAATTAACCACCATATGCTATGGTTAAATTATGACCACTTTTTGCTTTGTATGCTATGATTAAATTAACCACCATATGCTATGGTTAAATTGACTCCACTTTTTGCTTTGTATGATATGGTTAAATTGAGTCCACTTTTTGCTTTGTATGCTATGGTTAAATTAACCACAATATGCAATGGTTAAATTGAGACCACCATATTTGGATGCTATGGTTAAATTAACCACCATATGCTATGGTTAAATTGACTCCACTTTTTGCTTTGTATGATATGGTTAAATTGAGTCCACTTTTTGCTTTGTAATGCTATGGTTAAATTAACCACAATATGCTATGGTTAAATTGAGACTACTTTCTACTTTGTATGCTATGGTTAAACTAACCACAATATGCAATGGTTGTCAAGATAAAAGTTTTAAAAAACCTTCTCTGTTATAATTTTTTGCGATTTCAATCAGAATAAACAGAATTTTCTTTATTGTAATTTCTAAACACAAGCTTGACACAGCAGCAGACAAACAAGAAAACAAACCTGGTGGGAAAAAACATTTTAGCACAAAGTGTGGCAATGAAATAAAATTTCAAGATGAGAGAAATCAGAAAAAATTCCTAAAAGGAAAAAAACAAAATTGCTGTGAATAAACAAAAATAACAAAGAATGAATCCTGAACCATAAAAGAATTAAAAAAAACAAGAAAAAAAAAATGAAAGGACGAAAAAATGCATCGCAGCAATTTGTAACGCAATGCAACAACAATGCATTGCCTCATGACGCAATGCACTTTATGCAACTTTTTAGAAGATACAGCGAGAGACATCATTGCAAAATACACTTGAGAATTTCTCACAAGTGTTAACAGTTTTGCAGGCTCGTCTTTATTCCATTATGGCTCTTTAACCATTAAAGAAACGATTCTTTGGTTGTAATCGCGATTTTGCCTGAAGACAGTGTTGGGCAGGTAGGGTGAGGGCAGCGTAGGATGGGAAAGTTTGTGGGTGTCAGAGGATGGCAAAGAGAGGCGAAGTCAGTTTGGATTACGTTTTATGCAGTGGGTGGTGGTTGGGATCGGAAAGTCTTATTAGAAACCATCAACCAAAACTGTCAACAAAACTGTCAACATAGGTTTCTTTCAGTTTTTAATTGGTCCAGCTGGCTGGTTATGTATCTATCATGCGTACAGAATGCACCAATGGAGCTAAAGGGTTGAACATTTAAACATTTGCTCCTTATTAATGTCTAGTAAAAACGTTTTTTTGTTTTTTTAAAATTCCTGCCCATAATACTTTTTTTAGAGGGAGGCTTCAGTTTGCAATGTAAGTTTATGCTAAATTGATCCCTAGTTTGTGTCCGCTTGTTTTTTTTGAAAATTCAGACTTTTTTAGTGACCACTGGCCAACAAAAGTAAAAAAAGTCACTTATTCATTGAGCACCCCCTTTTCCAATTTTATAATTGATCACCCCCAAAACAGCATGCTGCCAGAAGTCTTTGGTCACGTGAGAGTTTCTATTGAGTGACTAACCAGACCTGTTTCTCTTTGTATTTTGCTCCTGTGACTTCCTTTCATAAAAGAGGAAGACAGAAAGAAGAAATTAACGAAGAGAAGAGAAGGAAGGGGAAAACCAAAACATGAATAAAAGAAAAGAAAAGAGAGAGTATGGGAGAGAGAGATCAATGGAAGCGGGAGCTTGAAAGGGAACTGGGTCAAAAATAGAGAATTATAGTGAAAGAAAGACGGGTCTGGTTAGTCACCCAATAGAAAACATCACATCTTTTGGCAGCATGACGTGTTGAGGGTGATCAATTAAAAAATTGGAAAAAAGTCTTATCAATGAATAAATTACTTCTCTCGTCTTTTGTTGGGTCGTAATCACTAAAATAGTTCTAATTTAAAAAAAACAAGTGTGAATGCTGCCAGACACAAAATAAGGGACCAGTTTAGCATAAACTTACATTGTAAATTGAACACCCCACTAAAAACCTATTTTTTTTGTGGGGGAGCGAATATTTTTTAAAAAATCTAGACATAATAATAAGTAAATCATTTAAACGTTCAGCCACCAACACCATTGGTGTGGCCTGTATATGCAATACATACGTAGCCAGCTAGCCAGACTGACTTGAAAACTGAAGAAACCTATGTTGACAGTTTTGGTGACAGTTTTGGTTGTCGGTTCCTAACATGAATTTATAGAAAATATAGAGAGAAAGTGGGAGAGAGCGATCAATGAAAGTAGGAGTTTGAAAGGGTAGTGGGTCACGAATGGAGAATTATAGTGAAAGAAAGACAGACAGAGAGATAGAAAGAGGGGAAAGAAATTGGATTGGAAAAAAGAACAACAACACTAGCATTCCAAGGGAAATTATGAATCACAGCCACCTATATATGCTTCTTTTTACCTTGTAAATTAAACAAATAGTTCAAATTTTAAAAAAACAAGTGAGCATGCTACCGGATACAAACTAAGGTATCAATTTGGCATAAACTTACATTGTAAATTGCCCCCCCCCCCCATAAAACCTATTTTGGGGGGGAATTTTCAAAAAACGATAAAAAGCATTTTCCTGACTCATTGAAGAGAGTGTGTGGGCAAAATTTCAAGTTTCTACTATGAATGGTTAAGTCCGGATACATAGATAGATATAAATGTCTGAACACATGAATAACCTAAACCCAGCAACAGTATTTAAACCAGTCTTGTGGGTAGAAATGATTAATGAAAAGACATGACAGAAGAAAGAAAGAATATAAAAACTGACAACGGAAGTAGAGAAACAAAGAAAAATGATAGTGAAAGAAAAACAAACAAACTCTGGGATTTCACTTATTTATTGCTTTAGAACAGTGGTTATGTTGGTAGTCCAAAGGGGTAATAAGGCTATTAGGTAAAAATAAAAGTCCAGTCTAGAGGTGGGGTTTTCTGCACTTCTATCTATCAAGTCAAAGTTGAGAATGATTTAAGATGTGCTTTCTCACTAATAGACCCACAAAAGGAAGAACTAGTTGCCAAAAAACAAGAACAGAGATCACATTGATGTGTATATCAGTTACGATAGCAGAATTCTTTTTTTTAAAAATAAATTGGAATTTCAAATTTTCACTTCCTTTCTTTGTGTAACAAATACACAGCAGCAGCAGCAGCAGCTGTACAATTATGAAATTAAACCAATTCTTAGTATGAAGCTGTCTAATTATACATCAAATAAAATAATTATTTGAAATTATTCTTTGTTGCAACTTAATAAATGGAAAGTAAGAATACTAGTAATCTTATTGGCAAAAGTGGGGAATGACTCGAAAAGGTTGGGAACCACTGCTTTAGAATAATGAATCAGCTGAAAAGATTTGATGGGGATATGTGTTGTGGTTCCTGGGTTACACTGTCATGTACAGACAGACATTTGGTGAATTCTAGTAGGATAAACTTTGATTCTTCCACGATGGACCCAAAGAGGTATTTCAGGAGTACCCAGTAAGGAGCGAGCTCTATGGTTTGCAAGATCAGGATTCTTTAAGTCATGATGATGACTTCTAAATAGTGTTTCTTCATTAATTTGTATTAGAAAACATCAACCAAAACTGTCACCAAAACTGCCAACATAGGTTTCTTCAGTTTTTAAGCTGGTCTGGCTGGTTAGCTATCATGTGTACAGGCTGCATCAATGGAACTTGCGGGTTGAAAATTTCAATATTTTCTCCTTATTATGTCTCGAGAAAACGCATTTTTTGTTTTTTTGAAAATATCCCCCCCCCACAATAGGTTTTTAGTAAGAGTTCTATTTGCTAATGTTAAATTTAACTCTGCAAGCTACCATTCTATGGTCACTTCCTATATCTACTTTGTAAGTTTATCATAAATTAGCATGTGTACGGCAGCATTCAGGCTTATTTTTTGAAAATTCAGACGTTTTTTAGTAATCACTGCCCAACAAAAGGTGAGAGAAGTAACTGATTCATTGATCACCACTTTTTCCATTTTTTTAATTGATACCCCCAACAAGGTATGCTGCCAAAAGACATTGGTCACATGATGGTTTCTATTGAGTGACTAACTAGACCTGTTTGTATTTTTAACTAAAAAAACAATTCCTTTTGTCTAGTCTTTATAAAATCTGTATCAATAAAATCAACAAAAATGGAAATTATAACTTGATAATATCTGATAATATTCTCATTGGTCACAAGATTGGAAAATTGAGAAATTCCACTCTACTCTCTACTCCCACCAAGAAAACATTAATGTATTCTTCAGGCCAATCGTTCGGAAAACTTGTTTCTTGTTCAATTCATTGCAAATAAATGAACAGTTCAGCTGTTTTACTTGAAGACTCCTGGACTCAATTAGCCAATCTTACAGATTCTGAATCACTGTTCTTCATTGTTGCTTTTGCCACTGGCCATCCACACCAGAAACAACGAACACTTGAATCAGATTCGCACCATCTCAAAGTCCTCTGAAACCAATATCCAAACCAGAGAAGTGCCAGCCGAGGAGGAGATTTTATTAGCCTGTTGAATTGATAGAAAATACGTATTATCCTATAAAGTTTGGAGTTTTTAATTGCTTGGGCTATTTACTGCGTAGAAGTGCGAGGTAGCCAAGTGGTTAACTGCATGGAGAATAGAATCAGTGAGCCGAGTTCAAATTCGAGCTGAGACAGTTTTTCACTTTGTATTAATTCCTTGGGAAAGGCATGTATCTATCTCCTCTCCCATTCCAACACGTCATGGGTCAGTGTTGCAGGGTAAGTCCCATCATCCCCCATGTCTTATGACCTTGGGAAAGGCCTATGTCCAACTAGCATTCCATGGGAAATTATGAATCACCGCCACCCATATATGCTGTGTTGGGGTGATCAATTAAAAAGTTGGGCTGTGATCACTAAAAAATATCTGAATTTTCAAAAAACTAGTGACCAATTTGGCATAAGCTTACATTTAAAATTGAAGCCCCACTAAACACTATTTTGGAGGGGAATTTTCAAAAAACATTGTAGGAAGTGTGTTTACAAAATTTCAAGTTTCTACTATGAACGGTTAGGGTTGGGCGAAGTCCAGATACATAGATACATATCCAGATAGATAGATAGATAAAATTGAACCCCCTCTAAAAAGTTGATTAGAAAAATAAAACCATGTACACAGTTATCATTGATATCATTTGAGAAAACCAAAGATTTTATTTGAAGACAATGCACATTGATACATCAAATATCTAGTTGATACCCTAAGCCATCCAAATCAGCTTTGATCAAATATAAATTTGATATATGTTAAAAAATTTCTCATTATAGATCATTATTGTTGATTCTTAAAATACATGACTTTGGTTCCAACCTAGACACAAATATCTTAGGAAAGTTTTTTTTATATATTGACTGTTATTCTTGTAAGTCATATATTATTCACTTGGTACAAATACCTACATTAATATTTATCTCATATATCATTGGGCTTGTCAATTTATTTTTTGTCACAAACTTAGTTCATCCAATTTTGGCCTGTGGAACGCTTATAAGATGAGGATAGCCATACAGAAGCAATTTGCTTGTAACAGATTTTCTGACGGATATTTGCTTGTTTCAATTTTTTTCTTCTTGATAACAACCTGATTCAAACAAGTTTTGAATGAGGATATATTTTTGGATAAAGAAAGTTAACGCAGAGTCAATTCCCTGCCAAGATATTATCAATTTTTAATATCATTATCTTTATTCATGAGTGTATGTAGAAACATTCTGATAAATCTTTCCCTGTGATAAAAATGAATATTTACAAACTTTTTTTATAAACTCGGCATTCTGCAGCAATTTCTATAATATATATAATATATAATCATCTATTAAAGGTAGAGAAGAAAATAACAAGTTCGGTGGTCTAGATTTAATAAATAACGACATCACAGGAAATGTTATGATTTCGACAGCGTATCCACCTGATTAGCTTTGATAGTAGTTAGACTAAGCAAAAGATATACACTAAAAGTAATTCAAGTATATGCACATATTTTGCAAAGTTCTGACCAGGAGACCAAAGAGTTTTACGACGACATCAGCAAGTTAATGGACCCAGAGAAGACAAATTACACCATACTGATGGGCGACTTTAATGCTAAGATAAGTAAAGGAAATGTTAGGGAATCTAATGTCTGAAAATATGGAATAGGCCAGAGAAATGAAAGAGGTGATATGTTAGTCAATTCCTCAGAGAGATACAGATCAAAGATAACTAATACATTCTTTCAAAAACGAAAAGGCCATAAATGGACTTGGAGAAGCCAAAATGGTATAACAAAATGCAAAATTGACTTCATAATAGCTGATGAGATCAATAACATTAAAGATGTTACCATTATAAACAAAGTAGATATAAGAAGCGACCATAGAATGGTAGCATGCAGAGGTAAATTTAACATTAGAACTGAAAGGAACAAAATGATTCTTAAGAAGAAAAAATGCTGTAATAAAGGTCTTCATTTTACATTTTTCTTTCTTTGAGGATGCTATTTCATGCCTTAATTTCCCATAGCTTTTCAGTAATACCTCATAGAGGAATTAATCATCTTTCTTTTTATCATCACCATTGGCACCTTACATATTCTCAAAGGTAACAATCAACCATGGATTCTTACAAACAGAAACATAACTAATTATGCTACTTTTAACTTAATACAAGTTGACCATCTGACCACCTGTAATTCAGTCTCCCTGCCAATCAAAATGTAATTCAAGCTAACCTAGTTTCAGCCTTTCTCGGACACCATGCCAAACTGCCGCTAATATTTTAGTGGTGTTCATAGTATCATCAGCCATTGTTCCATATTTGAAAACAAATGCAGGCCTTTCTAATTCCTACATTTATTGTTAAAACCTACATTCAATAAGCAGCAGATAAGGTTTAATTGAATAAAGGAAATGTTTCTCCAGTTAATAAGTAAAAACACTCCATAAAAGATAAACTTGAACTTCTGGAAAAACTTTACTGTGTTGTGTCTTTGAGAAGCTTATATCAGTTATATTGGCTCTTTGGGAGTGCATGGCATAGAAAAACAGAAAGAAAATTGCTATTACTGGTGCTAACCACCAGAAAACTCTTTAAACCCAATTCCCAAAGGTTCCAAAGAGGCAGATTAGTAATTGCTGACATGAGTGAAGAAGTAATAAAGAGTCGGCAATTGAATACTTAATATGTACTGTAAGCACTAATAAGAAATAAAATAGGTTTTAATACCAACTTTGCAGAGAGTAAATGCCAGAATATCTGTCTTGGGCTTTGCAATCTTTCTTGAGTTCACAGTGAGAGATTAATTGTGCTGTATATCTTATTAAGCATTATCCCACCATATATTGAGTCATACATAAAAGTACTAAAGTCTTTCTTCATCTGGGTTTTGATCAGATTTAATATCCTTTTGCCTAAATTTGATATCAAGGGACATTTTCATTTGATTTGCATATTATTCTGTCCGTCTGTCTGTTTGTCTCTCTGTCTGTCTTCCATTTCGATGTCTTCATCTCACATGGCAGAGAAACCCAACAATGTTTCATCTGAACTAATAAAGATGTAATGGCTGCCATCAACTTCTCTTCTTTCTTCTTTTTTTCTGGGTACTTTTTCTTTCCTTACTGATAAACACTTTTTTGTTTTTCTTTCTACCTTATTTTTCTTCTCTTTCTTAAGTTTTTCGTTCTTTTGATATTTCTCTTTATTCTCCTCCACTTCATTTAAATCTTTCTTGTGTTGTGCCTGCTATATTTTTTAAACTCCATGTTTCTTTTCTTCTTTTTTTCTTCCATTTTCAGCTGTTTATGTGTTTTCTGCCTTTTCCCATTTCATCTCTTCCTTCTTTCTTTTTTCTTTCTTTTTTCCCTTCTTTCTTTCTTTCTTTTCTTGGTATTTCTTTTTCTTCATCTGTTTTCTATTAGAAACCGTCAACCAAAACGTCACCAAAAGTGTCAACATAGATTTATTCAGTTTTCAAGTGGGCTGGCTATGTATCTATCATGTGCTATGGAGCTAAAGGGCTGAAAACTTTGACATTTACTCCTTATGTCTAGAAAAAAACCTTGTTTTTGTTTTTGACACCCCCCCCAACGGTTTTTAGTGGGGGGTTCAATTTGCAATGTAAGTTTATACTAAATCGATCCCTTAGTTTGTGTCCGGCATCATTCATGCTTGTCAGACTTTTTTAGTGATCACTGTCCAACAAGAAGCAAGAAAAGTAACTTATTCATTGATCACCTTTTTTCCAAATTTATAATTGATCACCCCCAACACAGCATGCTGCCAAACGACATTGGTCACATGACGGTTTCTATTGAGTGACTAACCAGACCTGTCTTTTCTTCTCTTTACTCTTCCAGTCTTTCCTCCTTTCCTTACCCTTCTGTACAAATCCCATACCAGAAACCCCTTCTTCATCAAATGGCAGTGAATAGAATCCACACCTGATGAAGCCACACATCAGAAAGACCAGAAGCCTCTCAAATTATCAAACCCGCACTTCTTGCAGCAAAGTGTCACCAGTGACAGGTGTCAATAAATGACTAAGGGATATAAGAACTTTCGGAACTACTAGCGGGATCACAAAAATCCATGAAGTGCAAACCACAAAACGTGGGATATAAAGGAGCCCTTCCATATCTTCTCACAACACTCGAGGATATTGAAGCCATTTTTGAGAAAGTGCTAATTCTTAGAGAGAAAAAAAGAGAATTGTTTAGAGAAAGTATGACATTTTGCTGAATGTCTAAGAGCAGTTAGGTTGTATTGATTCTTTGGGGAAAAAGTGCCAACTTTACCCAATCACGTTGTTATATAATTTTTTTAAGAGAATCTCTTCTTAGAACTAGTGGTTTTCCAAGAGGAAACAAGCCTGAAACTCAGACCATAGATGCAGTAGTTCTTTTCTTGTGTGAAGATCTAGCAAGGACATTGTTGCCAACTTTATTTTCACGTTTAAATCTAAAATTGAGTAAAAATATCTAGGAAATATATTACTTATTATTAATAAATTAAATGTGACTTTAATCTGCAACATTTATTTTATTAAAATATTACTTAATTTATTAAAAATATTACTCATTTTATTACTATAAATTAAATTAAATCAAATAATGAATAATTTTATATCCGACAGAATATGATAATTTTGAGACATTTAATTAGTTGGGAAACTATATTTGTTCGACGCCAGTGTGAAAGTTGTTTCTTTATCTATATTTACAATTTAGGCTGCTTGTTTAGCAGTCATTCCCAACTAATTAAATGAAAATATTATTTATTAAAAATCATCTAAATAGCAATTTCTGACATCTAGACATAACCAAAAACATCTAGATCTAGATGAAAAGCATCTACGTAGGCAACACTTAGCAAAGGATGTAACATATTTCGGTATGTCAGTTAGTCAGTCAGTGATGGCAATCAATGCTAAAGATGCTAGCGCATCTAAAAATATTCAAATATCCTAAAATTAGATGATAGTTCAAGTGATTATTAGCTGCTTATAAAGTCAGAAACATAAGAGTTATTATGTGATCTGGGGTGAGTTTCAACTCAGAAAATGAGACTTTCTAAAAATAGGCGACAAATCTTTTCTTTGAACAATCATTCAGGATTAATTACAATTCTTGTTTATTGAATTTTTATCTATAAATCATGAATCTTGATTGAAATACACAAAAAACTCTCTGTACTGTTTGTTTCCCAGTTGATGGTGCTAATCTTCTCTTTTGACAAGCAGAATTATAGGAAGTCAAAATTGAATTGAATTATTAAGAGTAGGTGATAGGTTGTTATCATTTATTATCTGATAAAGATTCAATATTTTTATATAAAATATCATTATCTTAGTTCAAGTCTTTAAAATGTTTCTCCTAATGATTAATTTGAATGAAATTCTTCAAGCTAATTGCTATAGTATATGTTGCAATGTTGCATTACTGAAAAATTAGTAATCATTTATTTCTGTCTGAATTTCTGAGATGAGGAATTATTACATAGATCTTTTAAAACTGGTGTCCTTACATTAATTACCCCTACCCACAACACTGGTTTTTGGGTTTAGGTATTCATGTGTTCTGACATTTATGTGTATCTATGGATCCAGACTTATACACATATATGTATATTGGTCACAAAATTTTGCTTAAGAAAAAAATAGTTTTTGCTTTAAATTTTTCAGATATTTAAAGAGAGATCCTTCTAATCAAACAAAACCCACAACACTGGTTTATTGCTTGGTTTAGGTTATGCATGTGTTCTAACATTAGGGCTGGGCAAAGTCTGGATACGTAGATAGATACATATAAATATCTATCTATGTATCCGGACTTTGCCCAGCCCTAACCGTTCATAGTAGAAATTATAAATTTTGCACACACACTCGCTCAATGAGTAGGGAAAATGCATTTATGTTTTTTGAAAATTCCTCCCCCAAAATAGATTTTTAGAGGGGGGTTCAATAAGTAATGTTTTTTTGAAAATTCAGACTTTTTTTTAGTGATAACAGCCCAACAAAAAGTGACAGAAGTAATTTATTCATTGATCAACCCTTTTTCCAATGTTTTAATTGATTACCCCCAACACAGCATATATGGGTGACAGTGATTCATAATTTCCCTTTGAATTCTAGTTGTTGTTATAGTCACAGGAGATGGAAGTTTTTTACAAATCCTTAATTTGTGTTTATATATATAAAAGACAACATTACATAATATTTAGTGTTTAATTATGTATAATCAAAAATTAAAATTATGGGGAGAACAATAAAAGAAACTGAGGAATTTGTATATTAGAAACCATCAACCAAAACTGTCGACATCAACATAGGTTTCTTCAGTTTTCAAGTTGGTCTGGCTGGCTGGCTATCTGGTCGCACCAATGGGGCTAGAGGGATGAACATTTACTCTTCATTATGTCTAGAAAAAACATTTTCTTGTTTTTTGAAAGTTCCCCCCAAAATAGGTTTTTAGTGGGGTGTTCAATTCACAATATAAGCAAATGCTAATCTGGTCCCTTAGTTTGTGTCCGTCAGTATTCACGCTTGTTTTTTTAGTGATCACAGCCCAACAAAAAGTGAGAGAAGTAACTTATTCATTGATCACCCATTTTTCAAATTTTTTAATTGATCACCCAACACGACATGCTGCCAAAAGACGTTGTTCGCATGACGGTTTCTATTGTTTTTCTTGATTCTAAAAATGTTATTTATTGTCTGTTAGTGAATCACAAGATTTTTCAAAAACCAAGATTGATATTGGGATAAAGATTTTAGCAACATTAGTCACCATTTTTATATGCAAAGGTCATCTTGATGTCAGTCTTTGGAGAAATGTTTCCCAAGTGAAAAACTTTTGACCAACTTGAACAAAAGTCTTCAAGCAATAATTTTGTCTGAACCTAAGATCGAAAACATTTTATTAAATATAATAACAGTTCAACAATGTTTTATGGCTTCCTTTTTGTGCTCCAAAGACATGAAAATTGGAATCCATCTTTAATTATCGACCACTGAAAACATTGTCTGTTCAGCCTTTGCGTATTCCCTCTCAGCTTTCATACCGTATTAAGTCTGGTGACTATGATAAAGTATTGTAGATAAACATCGACAACACATCAACAGACAGTAATCTACAAATTAACAGACATATCCTGTAATTCTTGCTTTACAAGAATGTATTTCTATGTATTCAGAGATTTCTTTCAAATTATTGGTTAACTTCTAATAAGTATAATTCAAATACAGAATCAAAAACATCATTTCAATCTGTGATGTTTACTCATTGCAGTAGACTGACGGTCTGAATGGTTGCAATGAAAAGCAACTAAAATTAAGATGAAAGAAATAGTTGACAATGCTTCATCTAATGAAAAAATAAATCAAGATAATATTACTTCTACTAATACAACTAGTGTATTTAAAAACAATACCAAATATAGGGCCGAGCGATCAAGGAAAAATTAAGGATAAGTTTAAAGATTAGATTTGATTTTCTGCCAACCATAAAAGCTCTGGTGGCTCAATCAGTAGAGAAGTTGGTGTACATAGGCAGGCTTCCGGAGGTAAAGGTTGTGAGTTCAAGACTTACCCAGAGCTTATTCTTTATTTCTAATCTGCCTTATTTACTCACTACCATAGACTGACAGTCTTAGTGGTTGCAATGAAAAGCAACTAAAATTAAGATGAAAGAATGAATAATGGTTAAAAACATCAAGTTTAATATTTTCCAAGAATTAAATGACAACATTTGTGTTATTCACATTGTTTCATATCAATTAGAGACTGATACTAAATATTTACTTTTCTGAAAGAACATCAAATTTAAATATGCAAATGCCGACTCGTGACTATGCATCATTCAATGATTTTGAGTGAATGCCAACAATATCTTGAAAGTCATATGAATCATCTTTCAAACGCCTTTCTATTTAGATTTAAAATTACGAAGACTCGATGTTACTACAACAAAAAAATGGAAATTATATCATCTTAAGGTAAAATTAAGTAAAGATACGATTTAACATAGCCTCCTTGTACCAGACTTAAAAGAAACAAATAAATTCAAAGGACGTAAAGACAAAATAGAGATATTAAAGAAGTCCAGATACATATAACTGTTAGAAGACAGGAATAACCGAAAGCCAGAAATAATACAGTGTTGTGGGTAACAAAATGAAAACTTTACAGTACAAAGTCAAAACTTCTAAGAACAGATTACAGATGTCCTAAAGCATGACAGAATATCTTCCACAGGTTATCTCCCTTATTGATTATCTCCACCATGACATGAAAAATGACCCGAGTATTTTTGAGAGGAAGGATTAACCTTTCTGGTTAATCTTCTACCTAAGAATTATAATCTCCTCTAAGAACGCCAGAATGATGGGACAAGGAAGTCTTGCTCGAATCATCCGTATTTCTTGTGAAATAAGTGAATAAGCAAAACCTTGAGAAAGTCCATCTGTGTTGCAACCCAGTTGTTAGAATAATAATTGGATGTTTTTGTTCGCCTGATCCAATTAAGTCTGGTAAAAGCCATTGCGTTTTCATGGGAGATTGTATAGTATGGGTCTCACTGGACCTGCAGGGATGATATGCTTGGAATGAAATTTCGCATTCAAAGCCTGGCCTTTTTCTTAGGACATTATTTACAAGAGAAGATAACTGACCACTCTCCTACCTCGGTCTCTGTCTCTCTCTCTCTCTCTCAGTCAATTTGTTTTTTCTATCAGATTACTC
>VCCN01007088.1:1068437-1088119 GCA_006491835.1 Architeuthis dux | reverse complement strand
AGATTCACTAATAAGTGCGTAACAAATTTGGTAAAGGACACAACTGGGCTTTTTATTAAGCCCTCCCCTGTCTTTTTTAGATTTTGGGGTGACCGTTTGATCATTTATGTATATATATATATATATTTCTGTTTCTCTGTCTTTTTGACTATTTCTGTCTTGCAAAAAATACATACACACCTATGTATAGGCTTGTCGATCTTTTTAATTACTATTTATCTCTCTCTCCCCCTCTCTCACTCTCTCTGACTCCCCCTTCTCTCTCTCTCTCTCTCCATCTATCTATCTCTCTTCACATTATCTCTCTCCCTTCTCTCACTCTCTCTCACTCCCCCTTCTCTCTCTCTCTCTCTCTCTCTCTCTCTCTCTCTCTCTCTCTCTCTCTCTCTCTCTCTCCCCTCTTGCTTAACCTAATCTCTTTCTGCCATAATGTCAACCTGCACGTCTGTCTGTCCGTCCACCTGTCCGTCCGTCTGTGTGTCTGTCTGCCATGGTGAGGCCATTATTTCTTATAGATATGCCACTGCTCTTCTAATAGCTGCACTTGTTGTGCATCTGCAATTTCCTTCTTCAACAGCTGCGTTCTTCACTTTCCCTTCCAAACACACTTCTCTGCAGTCAGTCTCTTTCATTCAGCCTTCTTCACTTCCACTTTCATGGTGGTTTTTCTCCGCTTTTCCTTCCATCTTTTATCCCCACCACGATCCCCCATTTCTTCTTTCTCAAAAGCCTTGTTATCAATCACACACGAATGTTATTGATTAATCTAAATCGTTACTTAAGTTTTTTTTAATCGCTTTCAATCTCTTTTTTATCTCAACTTCAATTTTTTTTTTTTAAATGAATCATTTTATTTTTACTGGTAGATTTTCTGTCAATCTTATCCAGCCACCGGCTGCCAAGTCTTTGTACGTGAATATGTAGATATATTGAGATAGATAGATCGACAGACAAATAGATAGATAGATGGAAAGAGTGGAGGCAAGAGAAACTTAGAAAAAAATAGCATTCCAAGGGAAATTATGAATCACCACCACTCATATATGCTGTGTTTGGGTGATCAATTAAAAAGTTGGAAAAAGGGGTGCTTGTTTTTTGTGCTTGTTTTTTTTTTAAATTCTGACTTTTTTTAGTGATCACTGCCCAAGAAAAGGTGAGAGAAGTAACTTATCCATTGATCACCCCTTCTAACAATTTTTCTAATTGATTACCCCTAACACTGCATGCTGCCAAAAGACGTTGGTCCTGTGACGGTTTCTATTGCATCACTAACTAGACCTGTCTTTTATATATCTATACATAACTCCTTTCCATTTAGAACTATTTATTGTGTACTTGCTAAACTAATAAAAGTCCCAAAGATGTATGCACAAGACATTTTATATATCTTGATTTTTAAAACTAACAGCAAGTTCCCTATATGTATATACATATATACGCACAGAGTTTGTTTCTTTATTCACATTTATGATTTAGGCTGCTCATTTAGCAGTTGCTCACACTGGCGCCGGGCAAATATAGGCTCTCACTAATAAATGTCATTATAATTATCATACATATATGTATATATACATATATATGCATTTGTATATACATATTTCTGCTCAGCAGAACCCCATAGTCAGCGCACATCTGCTTTTGTTGGAGTGATCAGGGTCTGTACTTAAAGTTGCAGACAGCCGTACTGTCATGAGGATCTGCACCTACAGTTGCAGACAGCTGCACTATCATGATAATCTCTGATCAAAGTTGCAGGCAGCTGTTCCGTCCAGATTCTCTTTCAAAGGTCGGTAGAACTCTATAGCCAGCTCAAGCATCTACCAACTACGGAATGTTCAGCCTTACTGTCGAAACATTAGCTCGGGCATCTGTCAGGAGAAGGACACTCCTGTCAAACCTACGACCTATGGGCTCTGCTCCTATTCGCGCCACTCCGGTGGTCCATAGGATGTAAACCCTTGGTTTAATGGGTGGGCAAGTCGCACTTCACCTTAAAACTACAGTGCTCAGGCTGGAGGGTTACTCCGCACACAGGCCCCACCATCTATGGTCCTAATGCTGTAGAAAACCATCACCAGAAATCTTCATTCACGAAGCCAAGCCATTCATTCATTCATGTATATATATATATATATATATATATATATATATATACGCTATATAGCATGAATTTTTCACACTCATGTTCAATGTAAATCTGAGAATATTATTGTGCTATACATATCTATATGTGTGCATATAATTCATGCATAATAGATAGTTATTAAAATATGTATGCATGGGTAATTTAATCATATTAGATTCATAAGTAGATATTTATTTATTTATATTTATTTACATTTCACAAGATCAACTATTTATCATAGGCTTTTTGAAAAATGCCTTAGGCACATCATTTACGCTGTAGACATTAGGGAATGCCCTTCCTTATAAGTGCAATGGTGCAGTGATGCAGTGCAATTTTATTCGTTTCAAATATTGAGATGAAATTAAATTGCTACCTGAACAAAAGCAGCAAATACAGTATTTATAAGTCAAACTAAATATATTCAAATATATTTTCTATGGTTTTTAAGACACTAACATTCAAATAGTTTTTTATTCAAATGGTTCTTCGGACGATTAAACTCCTTCTTGTTGTTTGTGTTATAAACACAACGTTTTGACTGAACCATTCTGCGGCCTTCTTTGACTAAATGCATTAGCCAGACAAGTGCAGATTTCAATCCGATGTGGCTTCCACTTCTCAACAGACCTAAACCCAACAAGACAAAGACACAGAAACACCCGGGCCCTGCACTATAAGGGTTACCCCCTTTAAGCATAACTTCTGTTTAACCCATCACACTTGGATTTTACACCTGAAGAAGGCAGAAGAATGGATCGGCTGAACACCTGCTGGACAAAGGCCTTTCCCATCTCCTTCCATGACAACCTAGATTGTGCTAGGTTGGAAAGCATTCAGTATGAATAGACATTTTGAAGAGCACCTTGCCAATGTGCTTAAAGTGTAAAGTATGCAACGGATGCATAATACCAGCCATGACTTATGGATGCCAAACATGAAAATTAACAAAACAAACTGAAAACCAACTTAGAATAGCACAGAGAGCCATGGAAAGAGCAATGCTAGGGATAACTCTAAGAGATAGAGAAGACCAGAGTGAAAGATATTATACAACTAATTAAGCAGCAAAAATGATTGGCTGGTCACCTAGCAAGAAGAGACGACAATAGATGGGGGAAAAGACTAACCGAGTGGTGCCCATGGGACAGTAAACACAGTAGAAAAAGACCAGATACAAGAGAGATGAGATTTATGATTTAATATTGATTTTTTCTTCTTTTAGAGATATTATCTGTTGTGTATCACGTCCTTCCCATCATCTTCTTCTTCCTTCCCTCTTTCTTTTGTCCAACCCTACTCTTTTCTTTTTTTCATCTTCTTTTTGATCTTAAATGTTTTTGATCTTTTGAAATTCTTTTTGATTTTTTTTTAAAGATTCATCTTCCCATCTTCTGCTCTATTCATTTTCTTTCTCTTCTTAACACTTTTTCTACACTTTCCTCTTTCTTTCTCCTTCAGTTTCTCTTTTACTTTTCATCTATCTTTCCTTTAATTTCTCTTAACTCTCCCTTACAATTCCCCTTTTCTTTCCCTTCCATTTCTCTCTCGCTCACTCCCTTATTTACTTGTAACTCTTTCCTCTCTTGTGCTCTCCATATTTTCTCTCTCTTGTTTTTTCACATAACTTGTCACTCTCCTCTTGCCATTCCTCTTCCTTTTCTGCCATCATCTTCCCTTTTTACTCATCAGCACTTAGCCAAAATTCTTTGTGTAATGACAAAGTTCCTTCCACACCTCTTTATCTGCAGAATCATTATCATTGGTGCCAATACTCTAGCATCTCCCACGCATACAAACCCTGCCACCTACTCATCCTTTATCTCTTCTTCTTCATCTTCTTGGCAGACACTTGATCAACTTAGATCGAAGCATTTCAAAATGTCGATGATATGCACCATTAAACTGAGTTCAATTTGTTTAACCTAAAACATCCACACATAAAATGAAACAAAAAAATGGAAGAAAAAGTTACAGAAAAATAGGTTAATGCAAAAAGAAAAATGGTGACTGACACAGAGATGAAAAAAGAAGAAGAAAAATAAAGAAAAAGTTTGTAAAGAATAAAAAGAAAAGGAACATATTTTGTGAAATGTTAAGTAAGGCTGTGAATTGTAGATTATGCACAGAAGTCTGTGTAAGATGAAAAGAGAAACAATGAATGGTTATGAGAAAATGCTTTTATATAAGCTGAATTTGTGAGAATGTATGTGTTTCTATGTATATCTGAATGTGTGTTTGAGTGGGATGTATGTGTATGTAGCTGATAGACATATTTTTGGAGATTGTGTATGTGTTTTTATTCATGCATATGTCTATGTATATCTGAATGTGCATTTGGGTGGGAATGTATGTGTATATAGCTGATAGACATATTTTTGGAGATCGTGTATGTGTTTTTATTTATGAATATAAAAAGCATGGATATCCATGAATATGAAAGGAGGTTATCTTTGCATTGATATCCATTTTCCTAAAGACCCTTTCACAGGTGAATTCAAGGTCCTTATATATTCTTTATTAAAAGTGCCTCTGAGTCTAGCAGTGTGAGACAATGTTTGCAATTGAATGAAACAGCTATAAAACTATCTCAAATAAGTATATAAGCATGTGCATGCATATACATGTAGGTATATATACAAACATATATATTTATATGCATAGATGTATGCGTATATATGAGGTGCTACCAAAAAGTTTGGGGAAATTAAACAGTGTATCCGAACCAAATGTAGTATGGTCTTTTACCTTCCAGCAACGCATGGAATCTTGTATACAAGGGGAATACTTTGAAGGATACAGTGGAAACTAGGTGTTGGGTAAGTCATTTTTTCATAGTCGAATTCCCCAAACTTTTGGGTAGCACCTCGTCTGTGTTTAGTATGTATGAGGGTGGATCAATAAGTCTGTAGCCTGACACACTTATTAGTTGAATTTTGGTCTGAAATCATCACTGTATAATGTTCAATCTCTGTAACTATTATCAACCACTGAATTAAGTGCATTGACAAGAGAGGAGATTATGTTATCTGTTGTGCAAAATAAATGCTTTTTTCATCATTAGGCTGCAGACTTATTGATATACCTATATATATGTATATAAGAGTCTATGCGTTCATATACATTGATGTGTATATGTGTACATGTAAGTATGTATATTTCTTTAAGTGCATGCGTGTGCATGTATGTGTGGTTGAACTTATGAGTGTATATGTACATATATATGTATACATATTTACATGTATAAGTATTTATGCATGTCTCTGTGTATGTGCATATATTAGCGTGTATATGTTTATATTCATTAATATGAATGAGAATGCTTATGCAAGTATGTATATGTGTGCTCATCAATAATTGTGTATGTTCTTGCCTATGAACTTATGTATATACATATATGTTAATGTCAGTGTATATTTGTGTGTTTGTATGTATGTATGTGCACATCTGTTGATATTTTTCTCTGTATGGATGTGTTAATGCTTGTATACACGTGTATGCGTTTGTGTATAAGTGTGATCATGCACATGTGTGAGTATGCACATACATGTGTCTGTGTGAGCATGTATTTTGTATGCGTGAACATGTATTTTGTATGCGTGAGCATGTATTTTGTATATGTGTGTGAGCATGTGTTTTGTGTATGTGTGTGTTTTGTGTATATGTGTGTTTTGTGTATGTGTGTGAACATGTGTTTTTTGTGCGTGTGTAAGCATGTGTTTTGTGTGTGTAAGCATGTGTTTTGTGTGTGTAAGCATGTGTTTTTTTGTGTGTGTGTGTGTTTTATTTTTGTGAGTGTGAGCATGTGTTGTGTGTATGTGTTGTGTGTGTGCGCGTGCGTGTGTGCAGATATCTGTGTGATCAGGTGACTCCCAGCTGTGACTCTGTACATTTTATGCTTTAGCAAAGAAGTTGTGAAACCACTTGACATCTTGAGATTCAAGCTTGTGAGATAGAAATCTGTCGCAATCATTCAGAAATTGTGCCAGAGATCAGAGCGCAGGCCCTTTACTTCTAATTCTCTGCCGATGCTGTTAGTCAAAAGGTGGGAATTAAATTATACCCCAATCAGAAAAGCAAAAAATATTGAAAAAATGGTTTCAGCTATTAAGTCCTCGATTTCATTCCTCTAAACATTTTAGCAAGTTATATAGCGAGAAATGTAAAATAATTATGAGACAGGTATGATTAGTCACTCAATAGAAACTGTCACATTGGGGGTGATCAATTAAAGAATTGGTAAAAAGGGGTGATCAATGAATCACCTTTTGTTGGGCAGTATTCACTAAAGATGTCTGAATTTTCAAAAAACAAGCGTGAACACTGCCGGACAAAAGCTAAGAGACCAATTTAGCATAAACTTACATTGTAAATTGAACCCTCCAACTCAAAACCTGTTTTGGGGGAAATTTTCAAAAAACAAAAAATCTGTTTTTTCTAGACATAAGGAGTAAATGTTTAAATTTTCAGCCCTCTAGCTCCATTGATGAAAATCGTCTGTATGTATGGACATTTATATAAGCATATGTGTTCCTGTGTACATGCATATATACAGTATCGCCCATAAATAAGTACACCCCTGCCACTTTTTGATAGGAAGTTAATTGTCTTCTAAACCAAATATAGCAAGATTTTATTATTTCTAGTGGAACATTACACAATCAAAACGGATATTATCAGGTATTATTTAGAACCAAACTCTACAGTATTGAAAAGATATGAATGTGACATTTCAAAAATGAATACATACAAAAGAATATTTTTGACAACAGTCAATGCTGTAGAGTTTGGTCATAAATAATACCTGATAATATCCATTTTGATTGTGTAATGTTCCACTAGAAATAATACAATCTGGTTTATAAGAAAATTAGGGGTGTACTCATTTATGGGCGACCCTGTATATACATGTATGTGTGTGTGCAAGCTCAGTCAGTGTGCGTGTTTATGTATGTGCATATGTATATGCGTTGAATACTCTTTATATTGTTGTAAATATGTTAAAATTTGTTAAAGTGGCAATGATTTTTAATTTTATGGATATCAATCCAACATGTCAAATAAGAATTAAAATTGCATTCCATAAAATTTGGATTCAATGGACTTAATTGACTTCTGTCATCTGCTTCTTCCATTTCTTTTTTTTTTCATTAGATTTTGTGGCAAGTGCAGGGAATTGAATTATAAAGCAATGGAGGGAATTCTGAATTATTTCATTTACTCAGGCCAGGTTCTCATTCATATTTCATTCAAATGATCAACTCAATCTTTTCAACATTTTTTACTTTTGAAAATCTTCTTCTTCTTCTTCTCCATTTGAAATTTTGAGCTACTTTCTTGAATTTTTCTTCTTCTTCCTTTTTTCTTCTCTTTTCTTCAGTAAGAAGGAAAAAAAGAAGAAAGAAGGGTATTTTTCTATTATATTTCTTTCTTTCTTTTTAATCACCACTACCCACAATACTGGTTTATTGCTGGGTTTAGGTTATTTTTGTGTTCTGACATGTATATGTATCTATGTATCTATCTATGTATCCAGACTTTGCCCAGCCCTAACTGTTCATACTAGAAACTTGAAATTTTACACACACACTCCCCTCAATGGGTAAGGAAAATGTTTTTTTGTTTTTTGAAAATTCCCCCTTACATAGGTTTATAGTAGAAACTTGAAATTTTTCACCCCAAAATAGGTTTTTATGTAAGTTTATGCTAAATTGGTCACTAGTTTGTGCCCGCTTGTTTTTTTAAATTTCCGATCTTTTTTAGTGATCACAGCACAACAAAATGCGAGAGAAGTGACTTATTCATTGATCACCTCTTTTTCCAACTTTTTAATTGATCACCTCCAACACAGCATATATGGGTGGCGGTGATTCATAATTTCCCTAGGAATGCAAGTTGTATTCTTTCTCTGCTTTTCCCCCTCTTGTATCGTTTAATTTAATTTTTTTCCTTTGCTCTCCTTTTGCAGTCTTTTCTTCTCCCTTATCCTTTCTTAAGCTTCTCAGCCAGAAAAAAAAATCCAAAACTTACCTTCCATATAAATCACTTTCACAGAAAGATATCTTTTTGATGTCTTTTCATTTTTTTCTCTCCAAAGATCAGTGGCATCAAACTGATGCCATTCTGAAGAGTTCTGTCAGAATTTCAAGAAAATGAATCCATTTCTTTCTTGCTGGCTCGCTCCTCTCTCTCTTAATGGTAATGGCACCGGAGACAACAACAACATCCGATCCAATCCTGATTATGGAAGATGATTTTGGCACTTGGGGGAGATCGTAGCTGGGGGCGACTTGTCAAACCTGAATGACACAAACTGTCTCTTTTAACCCATTGCATGTAGGGCTGGCCCCACAGGCATCGTCAACACGGGCAGTTGCTCTGGGCGCCAACTCCTGAAGGGCTCCTGTCATGTGTCGGAGACAATAAGGCTTTCCAAATACAAATAGAAAAATGAAAATATCAATAAATTAAACAGAATAAAAACAGTCAAAATAAGAAAATTCCTTGATGTGAAGTCAGATTTTTCAGGAATATCAGACAGTTAAATACTTTGTGGTAAATAAATGTGGTGAAACTAAGAGAAACAATTGACAAAGAAATTCTCATGACTGACACAAGCTTTGTCAGGCTTAGCTAGTTTGGTGAGATAGAGTGCTCACAATAGCAAGGGCCTGGGAAGGAAGGTAAGTGGGGTGGGCAAGGTTGCAAGTAAATAAAACAATAAATAAGATAATACTATATATTTAAGGGAGCCAAAGTTCAGCTTGCCCAGGGCACCAGGAACCCCAGGGCCTGCCCTGATCTGATGAACCCCAGGGCCGGCCCTGATTGCATCTTGAAATTATGATGTTTAAATGAAAATTATCTGAATAAAGGGAGTCAGTTCCTCAATTTCATGCAAAATAACTTCCTCCAAGCATGTTATTTTTCATAATACAGTGCCGGATTAACTATTTGGCAAGAAAAGTAAATGCTATGTGCCCCGCAATTTCAGGGGCCCCACGCTAAACTCTTGCAAGCTATCATTTCCAATTCCATGATTCTGCACTTGCTCTATTACTATAGTACTACACTGCCCTCAACTTTTATGAACGACTGGGTGTTTAAGGTTAGTGATTTTAGTTGAATATCACCTTTAATTAGGGTTATTATTTTAACACAGTAATTAATGGGAATTTGGTATCTAGTGATACATATACAACACATAAATACAAAGGTATTTGAAACTGAAGTCTAAGCCACTGCACAAAGATGAAAACGAAAACAAAATATATATATACTATACAGAAAAGTCAGACAATATTTGTTGTATTATCTGGCTGTATAGCAAATGAAAAAAATGAATTACTTTGCAAGTAAAAAATGTAAATGTTTTAATATTTATGTGTATTTTCTTAATTTAGGGCTCCTTTATAACATATGATATGGGCCCCCCCACTAGCTAATCCGGCCTTGTGGTAACACCAGGTATTGTGTGGTTATCACTGGAGATTTGTTGTATAGCGGCTGTCCTGGACTTGGATAGAAAGGAAACTCGAAGACTTGCTTGTAAAAATATCTGGACATATTTTTATTACACAACATACATCTTTGTCGGCCGGAGAGTGAAGAGTGGGAGAGAGATGATAAGGAGAACCGCCAGTCTGTCCCCAACAGGGACAGCGGTCTCGGGCCATAACGGCTCCGCTGATGTCTGCATCTTCTTTGAGTGTCGAGATTTCTGTCCGCTCCCAGGGATGGCAGTCTTCTGCTTTATAGGTCTCGCCAACGCCTACGTGGTGTCACACGGTGTCAATCACCGGTTCCCATTTCCTGTTTTGAACACTGACATTTCTGAACATTTCCTGAGGTGACCAGGTTCACCCACATTTCAGCCCAGGTGTCCAGAAACACAAATCATAACAGATTGAGTGACAGCAAGTCAGAGAGATTTACTTATTAAACACTCCATTGTAAATGATACTTTGGGGACTAAAATAGCTAAATACACTCACCACAATTTATATTTACAGATTTTGTTCAGACTGTTGTCCTCATCTTGGTTCATCTTTTGAACACAACGTTTTGGCCGTTCTTCAGGTGGGTGTCATAAATGGGCAGGGTTTGGAATGCTAGGATGAGAGGACCCATTTGAAAGGTGGGGGCAGTCGATTTCCCGTTGGGAGAGTACCCTAGGTCATAATCATGTTGCTATTAGAAACACTCAACGAAAACTGTCATCAGAGGTTTCTTTCAGTTTTCAAGTTGTCTGCCTGGCTAGCTAGCTATGTATGTATGTATCATGCTTACAGGCTGCACCAATGGAGCTAGGGGGCTGAAAACTTCAACACTTACTTCTTATTACGTCTACAAAAAACATTTTTTTTTTAAAATTCCTCCCCATAATAGTGGGTGGGGGGTGTGAGTAAATGTTTTGTTTGTTTTTTGAAAATTCCCCCCCAAATATGTTTTTAGAGGGTTGTACAATATGCAATGTAAGTTTTTGCTAAATTGATTCCCAGTTTGTTCCCAGGTGTTTTTTTTTTTAAATCAGACCTTTTTAGTGATCACTGCCCAACAAAATGCGAGAGAAGCAACTTATTCATTGATCACCCCTTTTCCCAATATTTTAATTGATCACCCCCAACATGACATGCTGCCAAAAGACATTGGTCACATGACAGTTTCTATTCAGTGATTAACCAGACCTGTTCATCTTTGGTGTCATAATCATGTTGATGCCCTCTACCAGTGCCACAGAAGCGTTTTTCCAAGGGGTTACTCACGTGTTGCCATATTGGAATGGTAAAGGTAGTTAACCACAATTTATCTTTAGCAATTAAGCTACATCAACAGAGCATAAGCCTCCTTTCAACTGTTTTATCACATCCTTCCAGTGTTGGTGATCAGTACGAGGTAGGGAGTAGCAATGGCTGAGGCTCGTAACGCTTCTTGGACAGATTGTAGGGATTTCATTCCCATCAATAAAGAACTTGATTTACCCTGACCGCTCCCTTTATTATAGATAGACTGTGGCATTTAGCTGGCCTAATTCTCATGTTTGCCCAACTGAAGAGAATTTTGCGAGATGAATCGCGAGATGTTTCATGTGTTATTTTGACGCTGAAATGAGCGTAAACATCGTTCATAAAGGCCTTTATTGGAGGGACAGCATTCTTTTATTCATTCAATATATCTATCTTTCACACAGCACAATATCAGCTACAGAGTGATAGAGAAATTACACAACCCATCATAATGCCGATATCCAATGTATGGAATATTTTGGATTTGAAAATCTCACATACGTACATTTGAAGTACGTTGATATTAGAAACCATCAACAAATGCTGTCAACATAGGTTTCTTTCAGTTTTTAAGTTGGTCTGGCTGGCTCGCTATGTATATATGCATGTATTGGATTCACATTTACAATTTTGTCGCTCACAACAGCACCGGGCAAATATAGGTTCTCAACTAATAAATGTCTTAAAAGTAACCATCATTTGATTTCATGTATGTATGTATCATATGTACAGGCCACACCAATGGAGCTAGAGTGCTGAAAACATTAAACATTTACTATGTAACCTGTAAAATGTACTGAATATATGATTTCTTTTCAATTTGCAATCTACATTTATGCTAAATTGATTCCTTAGTTTGTGTCAGGCAGCAGTGAAAATTTAAACATTTACTCCTTATTATGTCTATAAAAAACCTTTTTTTTTAAAAATTCACCCCATAATAGGGTTTTTAGTTTTTAGCATAAACTTACATTGCAAATTGAACCAATTTGCAATGTAAGTTTATGCTAATTGGTCCCTTAGTTTGTGTCCAGAAGTGATCACACTTTTTTTTGAAAATTTGAACCTTTTTAGTGATCAAAAGGCGAGAGAAGTAACTTATTCATTGATCACTCCCTTTTCCAATGTTTTAATTGATCATCCCCAACACTGCATGCTGCCAAAAGACGTTGGTCACATGATGGTTTCTATAGAGTCTTCTGACATCTTCTGGAATCCAAACGAATGCCATTTCTTTTCTTATCAGCGCATGCCTCGCTAACCAGATCAGGAGAAATTTGATTTATTGACCGTAGCCTTTTTTTATGTTCTCCCCCACAGGATTGCTTAGTGTTCAATGCAACCTGGAAACCCTGGGAATATCCAGCTTCCACGAATGATTTATCCGCATGGTTATTGATCAAAACGGATTTTGTCATTCTTTTAGTAAGAACACCAAAGAAGACCATAACCTCTACATTGTGCAATGAAATTGGCCAAAATTGGTCTACGACTTTGGGAGTCCCTCCCCTTTGGAATCTGGATTCTGTCCGCTAGGCCCCAATATATTGGACTATCTATAATAGCTTGAGCTTGTAAACATATTGATTTGGAGCGATATACTGATTTAATACAATAACAAAGAAATAAGGTTTATACTGATTCAAAAATATTATAGAAATAAAAGCTAGTTGTAATAAATCTTTATACTATATATTAATCACTGCTACCCACAACAGACCGGTTTAAACACTGTTGATGGGTTTAGGTTATTAATGTGTTCTTTATATGTATCTATGTATCCGGACTTTACCTGTCCTTACCGTCCATAGTAGAAACTTGAAATTGTACACACACACTCCTCTCGATGAGTAGGGAAAACATTTTTGTTTTTTGAAAATTCCCCTCCAAAATAGGTTTTTAGTGGGGGTTCAATATGCAATGTAAGTTAATGCTAAATTGGTCACTAGTTTAGTAACCACTTTTTGGGGGGAAAATTCAGACCTTTTTTAGTGATCACAGCCCAACAAAAGGTGAGAGAAGTAACTTATTCATTGATCAACCCTCAATGAGTAGGGAAATTGTTTTTTGTTTTTTTTAAATTACCATCTAAATAGGTTTTTATTGGGGCGGGGGTTCAATATGCAATGTAGGTTTATGATAAATTGGTCACCAGTTTGTGTCCACTTGTTTTTTGAAAATTCAGACTTTTTTTAGTGATCACTGCCCAACAAAAATCGAGAGAAGTAACTTATTCATTGATCACACCTTTTTCCAACTTTTTAATTGATCACGCCCAACACAGCATATATGGGTGGCGATGACTCATAATTTCCCTTGGAATGCTATATTAAAATCCTCTAATTCTGGACATCTTTCCATTCTGTCTGATATTTTCTGCCATGAACAGTTAATGACAACAACTGTTTTGTTTTATCTTTCTCTTACCCAATATTAATGAGTACCTTTGTAGATTCAGCAATAAAATTGCTAGCTTCAATTTTTTGGACTCATTACCTTAATTATATCGAGATTTCTTTACTCGATACAATGGCTGAGTACATGGACGTCTGCTACCACTCTTCAAATGGGCAGGGGTATATTTCCAGGGGAGGGGGCAAAACAGTATATATTCGGAATATATCTTAGCAGCAACCCGGGTAGAATATTACCATCTTTTTATATGGGTACATTAAGTTGGGGTTACATAAAACAATTGTAAAGCAGCATTATCCTTTATTGATTATAAGGTTCCTTCAAGCCCCCAGCACAAGGTGAGAAGGCCTGGGTGGGGAGGACAAATGCCCTGTTTGCAGATATTCAATCTACTTCTACCGTATATGTGTGACCTCTCAGTCCCTTGTACCCCTTCTGGTAAAAAATATATCAGAGTTTAAAACATTAAACATTTAAACATTTCTATTAAGTCTCCCTGATCTCTTCTATTTTCTAATGATGTTAACCCCAACACTTTTAGCTTATCCTCATAACTCATACTTTTTTTTATTTCTGGTACTAACTTAGTTGCTTGTCTCTTTTACATGGGTACCGTTGGGCTTATATAAAAAAATTGTACAGAAACATTATCCTTTATTGTCTATAAGGTTCCAACTTTCAAACCTCCCACACAAGGTGACAAGGCCTGATCCCCAGCCAACGCCCATGGCTGAGTATCATAGTTTATTTATTAAAGAAGTCAGTTCTTTCACTGATTATTATGGTACAAATATACAGGGTGTCCCAAAAGTCTGGACACATAGGCAAAATGCATATTTTCAATAAAAAAATTTGAACAACATTTTATTTAATTGAAATATTAATAAATAACATCTTCAATGTGTTTTCCACCATTTGTGATGCAATGTTCAATGCACTTTGCAAGATTCACATGAACCCGATGCTTTAACTCCACATTTCAGTCAATTTGAGCACATTCATTTATGATGCGTTTCCTCAGGTGTCTCGTATCTTTAATTTTCATTGAGTACACCTTCTCCTTTAGCATACGTCAACTGAGAAAGTACCAGTTCAATCCTTTCTTCTTTCGACAAACTCATATTTAATCTGTGGGGCCAAAAAAATGTAGTTAGTTATAAATAGTGATATTTCCTGTGTGTCCAGACTTTAGGGACACCCTGTAGTTTTCAAGCTGGCATCAAAACCTCAGAGTAGTGCTTCATATCCTATATCTACAATGTGCCTATGACAGGGTGATTTATCTAGGAGAACAAATGTCATCCTCTTTAAATCACATAAATATATAACTATTCCAATAGTAAAAGTGTGATCACTTTAAAACAGTGGTTCTCAACATGGACGCTAGGGGGCATTTGAGCTTCTAGAGGAGGCATTGTGGAGATTCCATAAATATTTATGATTCTGATTTACAAATGACTGTTGTTTAGCTCAAAATACTTGTTTAATTTTATTAACATGAGCACTTATCGTTGTGCAGTCGTGAGATGCTAATCACCCAAAACATTGTTATTAGAAGGTTTTCAAAAACTATGTCCTTGTGCCAAATATATTTACTTATGCAACAATTTTGAATATCGCTTGGAAGGTTTTCGAACTTTCCAAACTTAATGCATGTCTAAATAAACACTAATTGCTTAGGCAGAATCGATTACACTATATTATTATAGGCTCCTAATGATGTTGTACAATGCAAAGCTTAGTAGTAAAAAATATATGTTGTCTGTACTCTTTTAAGTAATTTACTTTTTAATAAACCTTTTAAATTGCCTTGCAGCCACAATTAATTTGATAATAATCATCCATTAGAAATTCATTGATATACTTTCTATAACATTTTCCTTAATAAAAACATTGAACTGAATGTTGATGCTTTTCTTTATAATGACAAGCTACCACATGACTCTAAAACCTGTGTTGAGTACTTCTCATATTTAAACTGCAGAAGGCGTTGACATATAGTAGGTGTCATAGAGGGCGTTGGTCTGAAAAGGGTTGAGAAATATAGAAATTAAAATATACACCTGTAAGTATTCGTGGTGGTTAACTAATATCGTATTATTAAAACAGTGATATGCATTCTATTGTTTTACAATCATTTCTGAAACAAGGTATTTGTTATATCTTTTCTGAAATCTTGAAACTACACTTCAAATTCTTTTGTCTCGAAATATTCTCTTTCTCTGGTAATTAATCTCTACAGTCTTTGATTTTAAATCGAAATACAACATGTGGCATAAAAGTACTCCTGCTAATATACATTTGACCGGTTGACAATGATGGATTCAATTTATTATTATTTTTGATATAATCAAAATGAAAAAATTAGAAATTCATTGATATACTTTCTATAACATTTTCCTTAATAAAACCTTTGAACTGAATGTTGATGCTTTTCTTTATAATGACAAGCTACTATATGTGTTGAGTACTTGTCCTATTTAAACTACAAGGGGGTGTTGACATGTAGCTAGGTGTCATGGGGGGGGGGCGTTTGGCTGAAAAAGGTTGAGAAACACTGCTTTAAAAGGTTACAAGTTCATGTCGCTACGTTTATTTGTCTGTGTGTATTCTGCTTCCTTTTATCTTTTCCTTCTCTGTCCCTCATTATTTTCTTTCCGTGTGACTGTCTGTGGCCGTGCCAAAATTCTTGCTGTGTCTTGGCCAGTTTTTGCAAAATCTTTGCCAACCACTTGTACCAAGAGTTATAGATCATGGCACCACAAGTACTTTTCTTGGACATTCATATTGCTTCTGAATATCAAAAAATAGATGTGTGTGCCTTGTGCTTCACTCTGGCAATAGTACAGATGCTCTGGCACTCTTAAGGCCACAAAGAGTGGAAGCTAAAAACAAAAGAAAAGGTAATCAGTCAGAATTTCTCAGGATGATAAGAATCTACTTCGAGCTTCCTTAAAAAAGAACATTTTTTCTTCTCTTGTTCCCTCTTGTCTAATAAGTGATATTTGAATCTATCAGACAGGGGTGGATTGACCATTAGGCTGAGTAGGCCTAGGGTCCTTGGAAGGGAGGGGGACCCAAGAGCAAAGAAAATGGTTGTACAAGAGTAGAGTGTACAAAGAAATTGTTTATTTGAGTGTACACATGAGTGTTTTGATTGTTTTGATGTTATTTCAGTACTCTTGCATATATTTTATTAGAAACCCAAAACCAAAACTGTCACCAAAACTGTCAACATAGGTTTCTTCAGTTTTCAAGCTGGTCTATCTGATTATGTATGTATCATGTGTACAGGCCACACCAATAGAGCTAAAGGGCTGAAAAGTTAAACATTTACTCCTTATTATGTTTAGAAAAAACAGTTTTTTTTATTTTTTGAAAATTCTCCACCTACATAGGTTTTTAGTGGGGGAGGGTTTTAATTTGCAATGTAAATTTATGCTAAATTGATCCCTAGTTTGTGCCCCTTATTGTTTGAAAATTTAGAATTCTTTAGTGATCACTGCCCAACAAAAGGTGAGAGAATTATCTTATTCATTGATCGCCCCTTTTTCCAATTTATTAATTGATCACCCCCAACACAGCATGCTGCCAAAAGATGTTGGTCACAAAACAGTTTCTATTGAGTGACTAACCAGACCAGTTTTATAAATAAGTTATAGATTATAATATTACTCAAGTACATTAGTACGACAATGTAAGTTATTTAACGGGACTTAAAATCACTTTATTCTATTCAACAAAGGATGAGGCAGTGGGACATGGTTACTAAAACTCAGCCTTGGGGTCTGGATGGTAGATGATCCATCATTTCTATCAGAGAATGATTTGTCAAGGAAATATAAACTTAATACCAAATATGTTCATTGAAGAAATTTTATCTGCTTGATCAAAAGAGATATATTTTATAAATTAACTCTGCCTGTAACACAATTAAAAAAAATAAAGAATGTATTTCTGAAAAACAAACAAGTATTTTTTTTTTAAATGGTTCTTCGGACGGTTGAACTCCTTCTTGTTATTTGTGTTATAAACACAACGTTTCGGCCGATCCATTCTTCGGCCTTCTTCAGGTGTGAAATCCGAATGTGATGGATTAAACAGAAATTATGCTTATAGAAAGTATTTTTTATTCACCAAGAAAATGTGTTTGACTTTGTTAACTATAGGGATATTACATATATTCCAGCAACTGATGTACTGATAGGTCTTCTAGTCTATACAAAACTACAAAATCAGTTTTATTGGTTAACAGAGATGTTTACAATGCAGTCACTGATTTTACTCAAGATCAGGGCCAGTTTTAAGTCAATTGGACCAATTGCTCCCAATCGGGCCCCGCACCAGGGTAATCTACTCTAGTCTTATCAAACAACACATTGAAACATACTCCTAACACCACTTTGCAGGTTTTACAGAGAACAGCAATGATTTTAATTTTCTTCTGAATTCTTAAAGAGTTAGTAATGTTTTTTTATACTGTTTATATTTTTAATTCTTATTTACTCTACTTTAATTAAATACAATGTTAATTAATTATAGAACAGTATAAAAATGTATTCCCTCGAAATTTTCAAGCACACATTTTGATTGCTTTTCATTCTACCATCTAGATATAAAGTCTATAATAAACTTTATTTATATCTCTAAGATTCTACAAACCTTGGCTAGGGCCCCACTAAACGTGTTCCCAATTGGACCCCGCAGCTCCTAAGGCCGACCCTGCTCAAGATTACTTAATTTTGTGAGATTTTTTGCTTTCATCTAATCTCAAATACAATTTCCTTCTTTTGACACAAATCTTTGTGGACTTTGCCTTGGCACGAGGGAGTCAATGCAAAGAGAGCATCTCCCTCATTGTGCTTAAAATGAAAAGTCAGGACATTTTTTGGTATCTTCAGTTAATAAAGAAATGTCACATGCATTTTTTAGAAGTGTTTATGTTAAAATGATTATGTGACCCATTCCTTATCACTTGGGGAATTGGATTAATACTTACTTGTAATCTTAACATTAGATTCTAAGAGAAACGTAAACTTGTCAGAGATGATGTAGACCAGTTCTTATTGATCCAAGAGAAGGTTGACCCATTGAAGACAACTCCTGACCATAATCAGTAATTATGAAATGGTAAGTCTGAGGTGTATTATTAGTAACTGTCAACCAAAACTGCCACCAAAACTGTCAACATAGGTTTCTTTCAGTTTTCAAGCTGGTCTGCCTGGCTGGCTATGTATGTATGTATCATGTTTGGAGGGCTGAAAATTTAAACATTTACTCCTTATTATGTCTAGAAAAAACTTCTTTTTTTTTTTTTTTTTGAAAATTCTCCTCCTAAATAGGTTTTTAGTGGGGGTTCAATTTGCAATATAAGTTTATGCTACATTAATCCCTTAGTTTGTGTCCGGCAGCATTCACGCTTGTTTTTTTGAAAATTCAGAATTTATTAGTGATCACTGCCCAACAAAATGCAAGAGAAATAACTTATTCATTGATCACCCCTTTTTCCTATTTTTAATTGATCACCTCGAATATGGCATGCTGTCAAAAGACATTGGTCACATAACGGTTTCTATTGAGTGACTAACCACACCTGTTAGTATTTGTTTGACTTTTGTTTATCTGGTAAAATCATTCATCTAGCAAGTTTGTTCATACTATTGATCTATGTAGTAGAGGTGTCTAAACACTACTGATATATACTTATTTCTTGAAGGTCATATGAACAAAAACCTGAAACTTTGTTATCTATATAGCATATTTATAATTTCTGAATAATATCTACTAGCGTATTGATCTTATAGGTTTTTAACTAGTCATGTTTGTATAATCCTAATATATTCGAGTTCTAGATACCTGCTCACAGTCTCAAATCTAAATCAATGCTCACGCTAATATTAGCAGGGTAATATATTCTGTAAAATATTTGGCATGCTCTGTATAGTTATTGCAGGGCATACAACATTGAGAATAGATCTATAGTTAATACATCATTGTTTAAATCCATATTCCCTGTAGAAGATTGAAATAGCTTTGGCTAAATGAGCAGAAATAAGATTATTAAAAAAGAGGAAATGGTTTCAAATGTAATACTTTTGGAAAGGCATGAAACCAAACTTTCCCTGAATTCTGACTATTTGCTGGCGTCTGGCAAACAGAGAAGAGAAAATGAAGTTGATACAGTGCAAATCGCTGTCATTATTATTCAGCTCTACAAGCAAGCATGAGCACTGAAAAAGGAATGAGCTCATTTACAGAAAAGAGGATTTTGTCACCTCTGAGATTCATGTAAACAAAAGTAACATATGGTCATTTCTAGTCTAATAATAGTGTGTGCAAAAGTTTCCGGGAAGAAA
>VCCN01007088.1:1041055-1051101 GCA_006491835.1 Architeuthis dux | reverse complement strand
AAACTGTCACCAAAACTGTCAACATAGGTTCCTTCAGTTTTTTAAAAATCCACCCCACCCAATAGATTTTTCGTGGTGGGTTCAATTTACAATGTAGTTTTATACTAAATTGGTGCCTTAGTTTGTGTCCGTCTGTGTTCATGCTTGTCTTTTTTGTGATCCAACAAAAGGAGGGAGAAGTAACTTATTCATTGATCCCGCCTTTTTCCAAATGTTTGATTGATCACCCCCAACACTGCATGCTGCCAAAAGACATTGGTCGCATGATGTTTTCTATTGAATAACCAACTAGATCTGTTATTTTTATTATTATATCTTTATTATTAGTTTTATTAATATTTATTGATACTTTATAGTCTTAGGCCAGTGTTAGTTCAGTTCAAATAAATTCCCGACAGATAGTAGGGAAAAAATGGTAGTAATACCCATAAAAAAAATGGAAATTAATGATAACATAAAATCGATCATTTTGTTTTTTTTAACGTTGGTGCCAATTTTTCACTTATCTGGAATAGATTTGTTTCCAAGGCTTTCTAGATTAGTGACATTCAACTGTACTAATTTCTATTTTGCCAATGCAATTATTATAATTAGCTGAAAACCCACCCTATCGGGCAGTTTTCAGCTATTAAATGTATATAGTGGGATATCCGTAATCATGAGACAATTGAATGAAAAATAAATAAATCCTCTATTTCTCTTCCCTCAGCATACGAGTAGTTCACATCTCTATCTCTCTCTTCCCACCCCCTTATTAAATGACCAAGACTTTCACTTAGAGTAAATTATTTCGTTTCACACAAGTCGATAAAAAACTACCTTTCTTTTCTGACTCTTATTAACAATCCACTTTCTTTCTTTCTCTCTCTCTCTCTCTCTCTCTCTCACTTTCTTTCACTCTTTCTTTCTTCTGTTTTATAGAAGCAAACATAGCGTCTCTGTGACATTTTTTAATTACCATGACAACAGAATCTCTTATTATTTTCACCATTTTCTTTCTTTCTCCCCTCTCTTTCACTCTCTTCCCTTTCTTTTTTCACCATGACGATGGCTCATTCCATTATTAATCCAAGGGGTTCAACAGAGCAGTTACCAACAAAGCTTACTGACGAGCTGTGGGGACCTGAGTCTAACCCAACTGAAGTATTACCAAGTGAAAAATTTAAAGGAACTCTTTAATCGGGTCAATAACCTTTTCAGATTTTTAAAGAAAATACGAACACAAAAATATAATTCAAATAAATCTTTTTTAAAAATTAATATATATTTACAAATCTATTTTTACCGAAATGTGAAAAAAAATAACATTTTTAACTTTAATAGAAATTTTTACTGTTACAAGTTATTTGTCTCAACTACTTTTCAGTAATATATAACATTTATTAAAACAAAACTTATTAAAATACAACTACCCTTACTTTGGCATTAAATGACACACTAAGTGTTGGTATACCGATAAACAAAACTCTTACACTATTAATTCAGAGGAGACTATGAAAATTCCCAGTACTGCTTGTATGACTATTGTAATTATTATTATTATTGATATAAAATCAACTAATGCTATTAATCCTTTTTTTCCTTTTACCGAGACCAATTATTCAGACTTCCATTTTGTCATTCAGCTTGTTCCCTCCAATTAAAATAAGAGGGAAGAAACAAAACAAAAATAAATACACACTAATGTCTACATTTAGATTCACCCATTTATTTAATTCATTTATCAAATTGCTTTAATGATATTTAGTAAAACAAAATTAGATTAAATTTCTATTTCGGGGTTAACTCCCTTTGTGTGTTAATCTTTAATTTCACTCCTTTGTATCATCTCTTCATTAAAGACAATCGGCCAAGTGAAGACAATGGTGATTAAGTGTGAACTTTGAGTTGATTTGGAGGAGAATCTTTAAGAGGGGAAGATCTCCAGCAATCTTCAGTTCTTGTGTTTAGCTCTTTCACTGAAACAGGGTTGCTAAGAAAAGAACTCTTCAAAAGTGTAATTATATAACAATCACTTAACTTGTTTTCAGTCTGCCAATACAAACAGCTAATTTCATAAGACTTTGAAACCAAACTGTTTGGAGTGAATTCAGATACAGCAGACCAACAAATGTAAAGTCTGGCCAAATCAAGCAGTTGCTCATGGATTCCTGTCAGTGGTATTGATATTTAAAGAGCAGTCAAAGGCATGAAAAATGGGATCAGTGAACCGAGTTCAAACTCTGGCTGAGACAGTTTGAGCTTACTTCTCACTAATGCCCTTGGGAAAGGCATGCATCCATTTCCTCACCACTATTAATATGTCATGGGCTAGCATAGCAGGGTAAAGCCCATCATCACCCCTTCATGTCTCCTTAATTGGGGAAGGGAGATCTATGCCCATTTAACGGGCTTGGCAAGCTAGAAGGGGATTGTGGTAGATTGCTCATGTAAAATAAAAGATAGAGGAAGAGGACAGCCAAAAGTAATGTGACCAGCATCTCCAGCTCCCGCCAACACCTTGGGTATGAGCGGAAAATAAAGAAAAATATTTAAAAAGCTCATGAATTCCCACTCATAGAGACTCTCAGATTACAGATTCTCTTCTTGCTATCATAGTAATTGATGAACTATCATTCGCCAAATATATTTTCAGTGCTGCTGCTAAGGTGAACTGGGAGCTAGGGATTAAGCATACCTTTTCATATATAGACAAGGACTCATTGTTTATACTATATAAGACTTATATCCATCCACATCTTGAGTACTGTGCACAGTCCTGGTCACCATACTTGGAGAGAGAAAATTCTTTTAGAAAAAGTCCAGAGACCAGCAACTAAGTTAGTACCGGAATTAAAAAGTATGAGTTATGAGGATAGGCTAAAAGTGTTAGGGTTAACATCGTTAGAAAATATGAGGAATCGGGGAGACTTAATAGAAATATTTAAGATTATGAATGGTTTAGAATTGGATGTATTTTTTACTAGAATGGAGTACAAGGGACTGAGAGGCCATACCTATATGGTAGAAGTAATTAGAAGTAGATTGAATATCAATTTGTATACTTTTTTCACACTAAAATAAATGTTTATTATTTATAGAGTTAAGTATTTTATGAGCAAATTACTTCTCTGATAGAGCCCCAAAATATTTTACAAGGAAGAAACAATATGTAGGTAATTACTAAGCTTAACTAAGTCTGGTCCAAGGCTACAAGTGTAGGGTACCCAGTGAGGATTAAACTCACTAGAGCAGTAATTGTCTGTGAGACTAGCTTGCTAAGCACAACCCTACATTAAGGCCACCTTTTGTATTGACATGTAATAGTAGTTGGGACACCTTACTATGTTTAGAATGTCGATGGACGATGATTAATTAAGATACGATTGGATTAAGATGAATGAGGTAAGAGAACTAGGAACAAGCATGTGGTTAGATTGAGGAGTGACGTCACAGCAAAGGGGCGTAATTCACTCTCCACTGTTAGTGATATGAAATTGGTAGTAGTAATCTTTATTAGTTAGTATGAGTGTTAATAAGTTTATATAACATCCTCCTTTTTTTGATAAGCCTGTTCTTTAGCAGGGAAGTGTTTTTTGTTTGAGTTGAGAATTTTTTTATTTATTTTATTTTTTTTGAATGGTGTAAGGTTTTTATTCTCGGTATCTTGAGGGGGGTGTTATTTTTCATCCGATGCGTGTTCTGTTGGAGATGTTCTGTGTTTCCGGACTTGTTGATTGTACTTGTTGATATCGATCTGCAACGCTTGATATTATGTTTTCTCTTCTGTAAAATCCTCTTTCTCTAGTTTTATTCCTACATTTCACAACCGGTTAGATAAACATGCTGAAAGTTTAAATTATTTCCACACAACGACGCTTGTTGTGCAATGATATTTTAGTAGAGGATGATCTGAACAGTATTCAACTAAAGTTGTAGTTCCAACGGCTTTACTGATCATCGACGAAGCTACATCAGTACAAACACTGATAGGTTTAGTACTGTATGACGATAGATGATGATTAATTAAGATGCAATTGGATTACAATGAATGCGGTAAGAGAACTAAGAACAGGGATGTGGTTAGAATGAGGACAAGTTTATTACTGATCATGGTCTTAGGAAGTGATGTCACAGCAAAGGGACATAATTCACTCTCCACTGTTAGTGATATGAAATTGGTAGTAGTGATCTTTATTAGTTAGTATGAGTGTTAATAACATTATAAAACACTATGCAGCAATGGTTGACTAACTAGCAATCTAGCTTAGTAGACCAATACTATTTGATTGAGTTTGATCCTCACAGGTGCCAATGGTTAAGTACCAAACTAAGTTAAGCTTAGTAAATACCTATAAACGGTGATGCAAGAGGGTACGATGAGTTACAAAAGATACAGATTGATGAGTAAGTAAGTCAAATTCTACTGAACAAAATCTTCCTCAAATTTTATGAAGGATTTTGTGAAAGTGTAGAATTCTTTCTGGCTGTTTCTCAACCTTTTTTCTCCTATTGCTCCCTTTTGGTTATTTTTTAAATCTAACCCCCATTAAGAATGACTGCTGTACATTATCTAATGCCTTTAGCCAAATAAATACTCACTTCAAGTAGATTGACTGTACATCTTCCAAAAGGAACATTGTTTTCCATTATGTAAGGCCTTATCTTGGTTAAGTCATAAATTTCAAAAAATTGTTTATAACAGATATTTGGAGCTTCCGGACGACCAACGTGTACTTGGATATACAGAAATTAATAATTAAAACAATTTCTTTTAAATACATATATTGTAATTCACTAAGTGAGAGTGGCTTTCACTTATTTCTTGACTTTACCAACATAAAACGAAAGAATGCCTATTAGAAACTGTCAGCCAAAACTGTCAAAATAGGTTTCTTCAGTTTTTTAGTTGATCCGGCTGACTGGCTGGCTGGCTATGTATGTATGTATGACACATACAGGCGACATCAATAAAGCTAGAGGGCTGAATATTTCAACATATACTCCTTATTATGTCTAGAAAAAATGCTTTTTTTTAAAAAATTCCATCCCCTACATAGGTTTCTCATGAGGGTTTCAATTTACAATGTAGGTTTATGCTAAATTAATCCCTTAGTTTGGAAAATTCAGACTGTTTTAGTGATCACTGCCGAACAAAAGGTGAGAGAAGTAACTTATACATTGATCACCCCTTTTTCCAATCACCCCCAACATGGCATGCTGCCAAAAGGCATTTGTCATGTGACGGTTTCTATTGAGTGACTAACCAGACCTGTTGTTTGTTTTTTTTAATCCATTTGTATGTGACAATCTTTTGACCCCTTCAATTCAGTTTTTGCCCCCTTGGGGACATATTGCCCCATTGAGAATGACTGAAAAGTATTAAATGCAATGTTTTTCACTCAGACCAGTTTCCATGCACCTAACCATTAACTTGAGGACAATGTGTTTAAAGCCGCCATCATGCATAACAATCTTTTATTGTTGTTTATCGACAAGATTGCAAAAATGAAGATAAGAAATAAAAGACCTAAAGAAAACTGACAAAATGTCCTGGTCAGGTTACTTGCTTATTTCACCGTTCAGTAATTTGCAAATGAATTGGAAATGCATCTCACCTTTCAAAGCATTCCATTGAGATTAGGGCAGGTATTCAATGGATTGCCACAGGCAGAACAAAATATTTATTCTCGAATTGTCCTCATTTAAACATTTTGAATTTTTAAAATCATATTTTATCTTAAAAAAGAGAAAAAGATAAGATATTTGTTTTTACTTGGAGATAAAAATAAAATTTTAAAAAGAACAAAGAACAAAGAACTAGCATTCCAAGGGAAATTATGAATCACCGCCACCCATATATACTGTGTTGGGGGTGATCAATTAAAAAGTTGGAAAAAGGGGTGATCAATGAATAAGTTGCCTTTTGTTGGGCTGTGATCACTAAAAAAGGTCTGAATTTTCAAAAAACAAGAGGGCACAAACTAGTGACCAATTTAGCATAAACTTACATTGCATATTGAACCCCCCACTAAACACTTATTTTGGAGGGGAATATTAAAGAAAATTTTGTTTCCCTATTCATTGAGTGTGCGTGCAAAATTTCAAGTTTCTATTATGAACAACTATGGCTGGGTGAAGTCCGAATATATAGATAGATATATATATAGATGTAGATATAAATGTCAGAACACATGAATAATCTAAACCCAGCAATAAACCAGTGTTGTGGGTAGCAGTGATTACAAAGCAGAAATATAAATTTGTATCTCAAGCAGGACATTATTAGGTTAGTAAGGTCAACCTATGGAGTCCTACTGTGGTTTATTATTTAGTTCGAACATTCATACTCGAACATTCGGTGTCCGAGATCTTTTCTGAGATTTGATTTAAATATATTTGGAGAAGAGACTGTGGCATCTGATAGCTTGTTTCAGGTAGGAGTGGATCTATCTGAGAAGTGTTTTCTGACCCTGGTGGCTGTTTTCAATTTGTAGCTTCTTGCTGTGACCTCTGGTTACACTGCTTAGGGATGGCTGTAGCATGATTTTATCTGGACAAATGCTGAACTTACAGTCTTGGTCAAAGGCATGTAGTCCTGAGGTTATCCTATATATTTCTAGTAGATCAGCACAAGTTCTTCTGTAGGATAGTGTCCCCAGATCAAGATCTTTTAGCCTTTCCGAATATGGCAGGTGTTTGATGCTGGGGGTCATCTTTGTGGCTCTTCTTTGTACTATTTCAATAGAGTCTTTGTTAAATTTATGTTGGGGTCACCAAATGCAGGAGCTGAATTCAAAATGAAGCCTGACGAGTGCTTTTATACAGCATTTTAAATATTTCCACATCCATGTTCTTAAAGGTGTGGCTAAGACAACCAAGCATTTTATTTGCAATGTTGATCTTCTGTTGGCAAATGTGCTGTGAATTTTAATGTTTTGTCAATGTGTACACCAAGGTCTTTTCTACACTTGCATTTTCTAGAGTATGGTAAGCTCCATCTTCTGTCTTCATAGTGTATTGGTGCTTAAGGTTTTTTTGCCTAGATACATCACTTTGCATTTCAACAGATGGAAACGCATTTGCATGGTCTGAGCCGAAGTATCAAGCTACATGAGTTCTTCAATAGTTGAAGTGCTGCCTCTTCTGTTGGTACTGGTAAATATAGCTTGGTGTCATCAGCAAATAGATTTATCATTGATTTTATTTCGATAGGTAAGTCATTCACAAATAACGAGAAGAGTATTGGACCCAGGATAGAGCCCTGCGGCACCCAGAGAGAATGCTAGACCATCCAGAGTCACATGCTAAAATTTGCTCAGTGGAAAGAGATACAATAAATCTTTATGGCATATTTAAGATTTTACTCATAGTAAATGCGGCAGGAGAATTCCAAACTACAAAATTCTGTTTTGATAAAAAAAATAATTAAATAAGCAAATTTGGAGGCAAAAATAAAAACCCATTTTCATATGAAGAACATCTCTCTATTATTCATATAATTCAAACAATGAACAAACAGATCTGCTTAGTCTCTCAACAGAAACTGTCATCTTTTGGCAGCATGCTGTGTTGGGATGATCAATTAAAAAAGGGGTGACGAATGAATAAGTTACTTCTCTCACCTTTTTTAAATTTTTAAAAAACAAGCAGGCACAAACTAGGGGGGAATAAGACATAATAAGGAATAAATGTTTAAATTCTCAGCCCTCTAGCTCGATTGGTGTGGCGTGTGATACATAATTAAGTTCCCAATTAATAAAATGTCTTTATAATTATCATATATATGACTATATATTAATGTGTTCGTGACTCACAATACAGTCTATGTTTGCTTGTGACTCACTCTACTCTCTTGTGTGTCCATAAGAGTAAAAACAGAAACATTTTTCATAATTCCTTTGCACAGTCATTCCTTATAAATTGTTGCTTTTTGTTTTTTCTTCATGTGACAGCCATTTTGTTGACAAGCTCTCGGTTTAAGCTCTGGCATATTTCAATGTCAACAGTTTGAAATTCAAACTTACAGAACAAACAGTTTTTTTAAAAATTGAATGTTTAATGTAGCCCTCTACCTCTTTTTCTCCTTCTTCTTCCCCTTCCTTTTCTTCTTTCTCTACCTCTTTTTCCGCTTGCTTTCTTCTGCCCTTTCTTTCTACTCCTCCTCCTCTTCCTTTCTCAAGCTTTTTCTTTTCCCTCCTCCCTAAGCTTATTTTCACTCCTCCTATTTCTTATCCTTCTTTCTAAACTCATCCTCTTCTTTCAACACTCTCATCACCACTATTATATTAAATTACTGCTTTACTTATAGTTTTTATGTTAGAAACAGTCAACATAGGTTTCTTCAGTTTTTAAGTTGGTCTGACTGACTGGCTGGCTGGCTGACTATCTCAATATCATGAGTACAGGCCACACCACTGGAACTAGGATGAAATATAATGTCATTGAAAATTTCTGGAAGGTTCTTTTTTTTTCTTCCCAGTTTTCTTATTTTATAAAAATCACATCTCAACTTCTGGTTATGAGTGACCTCCCCTACCAGATGTCAGTAATTGTGAGCACTATATAAATGCTTACTTCAGCAAGTATGAAACTCTCAACTCATATGTTGAGCATAGACTGAAGTGTTTCTATTTCATTCCTATATATTTATGTACAGCTTAGATTGAATAAAGCTCTATTGATTTTATTAATTTTATTATATCTAAAAGAAACATTTTTCTAGAAGAAACATTTTTCTAGAAGAAACATTTTTCTAGAAGAAACATTTTTCGTTTTTAATAGGTTTTTGTGGGGGGGATTCAGTCTACATTATAAGTTTATAACTAGTTTGTGCCAGGTTGTTTTTTGAAAATTCAGACCTTTTACTGATCCAACAAAAGGCGAGAGAAGTAACTTATTCATTGATCGCGCCTTTTCTTATTGATCACCCCCAAAACAGAGAGTGCTGCCAAAAGTGACGGTTTCTATTGAGTGACTAATCAGACCTGTTGTAATTATTATTAGAATGCTTGCTATTATTATATTTTAAAACTTATCTTCTTATAAACATTTTCCAGTGAGGATATTGCAGCATTTTTGCCTCCAGTGCCAAACTACGCTGTTCAAATCTTGGGTAATATCATTATTATACAATGATCTTTTGGAATTTCATCCTCATCTTGATTTTTTTTATCATAACCAGGGTGGGAATAAGGAGGTATGGTGTATACCTACTTCTTAATTTGTAGCTATTTTTGTATCTCAAAACAGCCCCAAAATTGGCCATATTCTTTTAAATTACCCACGAGGGCTTACAGTACCCCAGAACTCCCATCTGTATGCATTCACTTTGTTTATCCCTGATGGAAACCTCTATAATCCCTGAGCATGAATCATAGATACAGCCTTATGATATACCTAGTTCCCAAAACCCATTTCCATCACTGATCATAACTTACCCCCAGGCCTTACTCGGGTGTCTTCTGCATCCATTAATCCTTAGGGAATGTTGAATGGAACCCTTTATTTCATTCAGAACATAACAAAACATTAATCTTATTTCCTGGAAGCCATGATTTCAATCCCCGGGTCCAGTGGTGCAGGAAAACATCAGCTTAGAGAAGATAGACTAGCAGCAACACATTGAGAAGAATGACGATTAAAAAGTCTAAAATCCTTGAGAAGATGAATGCTTGACTTAACATAAAGTAAGGGATGAAAATAACACACCCTCACGTGGGATAAAATAAAATATTGCATTGAATATTTCCAGAAGATTCTTTCTTTTTCTTCCCAGGTTTCTTATTTTATGAAAATCACATCTCAACTTCTGGTTATGAGTGACCTCCCCTACCAGATGTCAGTAATTGTGAGCACTATATAAATGCTTACTTCAGCAAGTATGAAACTCTCAACTCATATGTTGAGCATAGACTGAAGTGTTTCTATTTCATTCCTATATATTTATGTACAGCTTAGATTGAATAAAACCCTGTTGATTATATTAATAGCAGTCATTTCATTATATATTTTTCTTCCTTTTCTAATTAGAAACCGTCAACCAAAACTATCATCAAAACTGTCAA
>VCCN01007088.1:1017350-1031078 GCA_006491835.1 Architeuthis dux | reverse complement strand
GAGGGCTGAAAATTTCAATATTTACTCCTTATTATGTCTAGAGAATTCTCCCAAATTGGTTTTTAGTGGGGAGGTTCAATTTACAATGTAAGTTAATGATCCCTAGTTTGTGCCCGCTTGTTTCTTGAAAATTCAGACTTTTTAGTGATCCAAAAGGTAAAAACTTATTCATTGATCACCCCTTTTTTTAATTGATCACCCCTGGCATGCTGGCAAAAGATATTGGTAACAAGATGGTTTCTATTAAGTGACTAAGCAGACCTGTTATATACCTATCTGCTTCAACCCCAGAAGATTATACATAAAACTGGCTCATATTGCTCTTTCAACAGACAAATAAATTAAGGTTGGTCCAATATTTTTCAAATAAGCTCATGTTTGCAAATATTATTATTAAGTCCTTCTGAAGTGTATATTGTTTTTTACACTTTTCTTTACATAAAAGGGGAGATAAACACACAAACATAAATTGTGTCAATATTTGCATAGAATCATATTAGTATGTGTTAGTACATGTCATCATCATCATCATCATCATCATCATCATCATCATCATCATCATCAGCCATTATAAGTCCACTGCTGGACAAAGGCCTTTCCCATTTCATTCCATGACAACCTATCTTGTGCTAACCTCTGCCAAGTCTTACCGGCAAACTTTTTTATCTTGTCCCTCCATCTTGTATCTGGTCTTTTACTACTTCGTTTACTATCCCATGGGCACCAATCGTTTTTTCCCTCATCTATTGTCATGTCTTCTTGCTAGGTGGCCAGCCCATCTCCATTTTTGTTGCTTACTTAGTTGTATAATATCCTTCACTCTAGTCCTTTCTCTGATCCATGTTGATCTTTTTCTACTCTTAGAATTATCCCTAGCATTGCTCTTTCCATGGCTCTCTGTGCTATTCTGAGTTGGTTTTCAGCTCATTTGGTTAATTTCCATGTTTCATAAGTCATAAGCTGGTATTATGCAGCCATTGTATACTTTACGCTTTAGGCACATTGGCAAGGTGTTCTTCAGAATGTCTATGTATATGTGTAAATGGGTGTGATTTGTGTTGTCTCTGCTAGTCCATCGCATAAATGCATTTATATCTGTATATGGGTTAGGGTTAGGGGTCTAGATGGATAAATAATCAGGATTGATTTTGTTGATATTTTGGAGTTACAAAATTGTCTTTTGGACAAGTGTACCATAGGGAAGAGGTGCATAAATGAAAATAGATAGATCGATAGATAGACAGACAGACAGAAAGATAGATAAATGAAAACAAAACATCGGAAGTTCAAAATATACAGATTGAAACTAACTAAAACAATTGACTGGACACTTTCGATAAACAAGAGTGGTGCTTTTGATAACATCAAAAGGCAACTCGGGAGGAAGGGAAGTGCGGGTCTAAACATTGACGGAAAATATCTAAAAATAAGGTGAATTCAAAATAGCCAAAGTTCAAAATATACAGACTAAACAAGATGAATGAATTTAATCCTTAGAAACGATAAACAACCAGAGTATAAATAAGAGGACAGAGCGAAGACAAAAGAGTGTCCCCCCAGATACGGACAAAGTTACCTCAACAGTCGCTCTCTCTCTCTCTCTCTCTCTCTCTCTCTCTCTCTCTCAGTTTTATGGGAATATCTGTGTATGACAAGAACCTCTGTAGAATTATGAATAAACAATATATTCTTTAACCAGAGAAATCGTCTCGGTCTCGATCCTTTGTTACATACCAGACCAATTCTTTCCAGAGACCAACCCCCCCCTCTTCCCGAAGTCTGGACACATCGTGTACCTTGACACAGATCACAACAAGGAGTGACAAAACCAACCAACGGTCGTTGAATGTTTGTCACCAGAAACATCCAAGGAGGTGATAGCGTTTCAAACGCCCTTTGGTGCCACAATAATATAAAAAGTTCTTTTTTTTATTTGATGGTTTTTGAATCATTAAGGAAAACAGGTCTGGTTAATCACTTAATAGAAACCGTCACATGACCAAAGTCTTTTGGCAGCATGCCATGTTGGGGGTGATCAATTAAAAAAATTGGAAAAGAGGGATGATCAATGAATACGTTACTTTTTTTCGCCTTTTTTTAGGTAGTGATCACTAAAAAAGTCTGAATTTTTAAAATAAAACAAGTACGAATGCTGCTGGACACAAACTAAGGGACCAATTTAGCATAAACTTACATTGCAAATTGAACCCCCTCCCCCCCAAAAAAAAACATTTGGGGGGGGAACTTTTTTTTTAAATTGTTTTTTCCGGACATAATAAAGAGTAAATGTTGAAATTTTCAGCCCTCTAGCTCTGGTGCAGGATGTATGCATGATACATACATACATAGCCAGCCAGACTCAAAAACTGAAGAGACCTATGTTGACAGTTTTGGTTAAAGGTTTCTAATTAGCAAACAAACAATACACATTTTCACATATACAGTAATATACTTATGTCAATGCATATTGAGGTACTTACTTCTACATAAAATAGTGCTAAGTGAAATGTCTACATATGTTTATGTATAAATATTGGTTAATTTATATTTGATCTTATACATTATGTATATTTTGATATCGGAGCATAAACCAATATATACCTATGTATGCATACAGGCACATACACACACATATAAATATAAATGTATGTACGAAAATATATTTGTAAATATATACGTATTATCAAAAAGACTATAAATAATTTTCAATAATTCAAGATAAAAAAATGATTGAAATATATATATATATATATTTCAATAATTGAATTTGAAAATTTTCATCCTTTTTTCTCAAAGTATTTGCTAAATCTAAGCAGAGTAAGCAGAAATCTGGAGTCATGTTTTCAATGTACCATGTACCGCAGGAATCGTGCAAACATTCAAGAGTTTACAAGTGCAAGAAGCTTATAGATGGCTGCAAGAAACATTTGGAGGCAGTCACTGTTGCCAAAGGGGGTGTGCAACCAAATATAAAGGAAGGGTGCCAATATTACTATCCAGGTCATATTTTCGATTTCTTCGATGTAAGTTGAAAAATAATGATTTTTTGTTAAATTACTTTGGACATCCTGTTAAAATATTCAGATGATAAAAATTGGATAGATTTCCATTTACTTCTGAAGATGTTGCACAGGTTATACAAAATATACAAGGGTGCCAATAATCCTGAGTGACGCTGTATGTAACAAAAAGAATAAAAAGTCTTGGGTCCCTGTGCAGCTGCACTGTTTGTAATAACTTAAGTATGGCCCTACACACATCTTGTCTTTTGTTCAGTCTGTCATCTTTTTACCAATTATATAACCATCAACCAAAACTGTCATCAAAACTTAACATAGATTTCTTCAGTTTTCAAGTTGGTCTGGCTGGCTATGTGTGTATATATCATGCATACAGGCCACACTAATGTTGCTAGAGGGCTGAAAAAATAAACATTTACTCCTTATTATGTCTAGAAAAACACGTTTCTTTTAAAATTCTCCCCCAAAATAGGTTTTTAGTGGTGGGTTCAATTTACAATGTAAGTTTGTGCTAAATTGGTCCCTTAGTTTGGTGTGACGCTGCATCCACGCTTGTTTATTTTTAAATTCAGACTTTTTAGTGATCCAACAAAAGCCAAGAGAAGTAACTTATTCATTGATCACCCCTTCTTCCAATTTTTTTAAATGATCCCCCCTAACATGGCATGCTGCAAAAAGACATTGGTCACATATGGTTTCTATCGAGTAACTAAGCAAACCTGTTTTTTTTGTTTTGCTTTTATCATCATTTTGTCAAACTCCAAGACAAAGTCAGGAGTTGACTTTACTTTCTTACCGTAACAAGAGCAAGAACAACAAGAACAATCCTCACCAAAATTTGGGGTGTTTACCAATATATAAAATGCCCATTCCCCTACTTTGATTTGAACTCATGATCACTAGCCTGATGTCTTACTGACTGAGCTAAATTGTCAAGTCTTTGATGTTAATGAAAATTTATCATACAGATACGCATGGGCTTATTTAATTCTAATAAATAAATATAGAAAAAAATATATATTTTGATAATTTTTTTATTTATTATTTATACATTACAAAAGTTGCAGTAATCATCAAGAGTTGGAATAGAAGTCGCTGTAGAGTTTGACCCTGCAGCAGCCAATCTTGTTTTTTTTCTTTTTTCTTGTCATTTCTGGTTTCCATCTTGTTTTTGCATTCTGTTCTTTCTTTTCTCTTCATGCCTTTTTTGTAAATTTCTAATTAATGGATATTAGAAACCAAAACTGTCACCAAAACTGTCAAAATAGGTTTCTTCAGTTTTTAAGCCGGTCTTGTTGGCTGGCTATGTATATATCATGTGTACAGGCTGCACCAATGGAGCTAAAGGGCTGAAAATTTCAACATTACTCCTCATTATGTCTAGAAAAAACGTTTTTTGTTTTTTGAAAATTCTCCCCAAATAGTTTTTTTGCAATGTAAGTTTATGCTAAATTGATCCCTCTGTTTGTTCCCCCCTTTTTTTTATTAAATTCAGACGTTTTTAGTCGGTCTTTTGCAATGTAAGTTTAAGCTAAATTGATCCATTTGTTTGTGCCCACTTTGTTTTTAAAACTCAGATGTTTTTAGTGATAACTGCCCAACAAAATGCAAGAGAAGCAACTTATTCTTGATCACCCCTTTTTGCAATTTTTTAATGCTGCCAAAAGACATTGGTAATGTGACGGTTTCTATTGAGTGACTAACCAGACCTCTTTTTATTTCATTTTAATTTCATTCCTTTTACTTAATCATTTTTTAAATTTTCTTTCCTTCTATATTTTTAGCATTTTTTAATAAAATTGAATCACTTATCTCTACGGTTTATTCTATAATGTTTTATTTTGTTTCTCTATTTTATTTCTTCTTTTCATTCTAATTTTTTGAATTGTTTTGTCTTTCCTTCAATTTCTGGTTTTATCAACTCTCCTCCCACTTCATAACAATTTTCTCCTCTTCCTCTTCTCCTTTTCTTGCTCACCCAATAAAGTATCCTCTTTTTACAACTTCATGTTTTCTTCTGAGAAATATCTTCCTCTCCTCAGCTCACTTGTTCTCTTCACTCTGTATATATTACCATTTCTATCATCCTCTCTTTTTCTCCCTGTCTATTACCCTTTCTATCATCCACCCTTTTTCTCCCTGTCTATTTTCCTTCTATCACTATTTGCATTTTATCATCCCGCATTCTCGTAAGGTTATTGGTCCAAGGCCAACATGAGTGAAAAGGAACTTACAACGTGATAGTTTCATGGCCTTTATGTCTGAAAATAACCTGGCCGTATATACAATGGTAGTCATGCATTCTGGCCCACAAAACTGCACCTGAATTCGACTGGAAGTCTGATACTTCAACAATCAAGAATGGGATAATTGCACTCACTTACAGATTAGGGCACAAAGCCAAATGGTTTCAAAGGTAATCTTTTAATCTTTGCAAGTTTAAACAGTTTAATAGAGATTTCTACAGGTTTTTATCAGCAGGTCTGGTTAGTCACTTAATAGAAACCATCACATGACCAACATGACAACGTCTTTTGGCAGCAGGCTGTTTTTGGAGGTGATCAATACAAAAAGTTGTAAAAAGGAGTGATCAATGGATACTTCTTTTGCATTTTGTTAGGCAGTGATCACTAAAAAAGTCTGAATTTTAATAAAACAAGTGTGAATGCTGCCAGACACAAACTAAGGGATCAATTTAAAGCATAAACTTAAATTGTAACCTGAACCCCCCGGACTGGGCTCATTAGCCATGGTTGGTAACCAGTGTAGGAAACACACAACTCTGATTCCAAAACCAGCCTAAAAAGGTATGGGCTCCATCAGGCTGTGTTGACACACCTATGATGAAATCATCCGTAATGCCCCAACGACCCTGCACAGGGTTATGGGATATGTTATGTTATGTTACGTTCAATCAAATATATTCTTTTTTTTTTATCTGATAACAGGCATTTTAATGCTTTTTCTTTTTGATTTTTGATATTTTCTTTGCAGTTTTTTACTTGGAATATTTATGTTTCTCTATTTTCATGGAAGTAACTTTTTTCTCCTTTCTTCTGGGTTCTTTTTTCATTCATTTTTCTTCAATATTTTATACCATTTCTTGTTCTATTTGGCAGTGATGTCTTCGTGGCTAACTTTCTCTTTCTCTATTTTTTTATTTCCCTCTCAATGCATAAATGATTTATGGTGAAAACAGGCCTCAGAAATAAGTCTGCTCAGAGCATGTAATGCCCAAAATAAACAAGAAAAATCCAGAAAGAAGTTATTGCATATTGTAATGTCGTATTTATGAGATTGTGTATCAGTGGCACACATTTATATTCCGTTTGTGGAACGCATTACATGAAAAGGACCTTAACGCTCAAGAACACTGGAGCCGTACCTGATTAATACAGGGTTAGGTTTTCAGTCAACAGGCAGACAATTGAATTATGGGTAAATGCATTTGCATACAACTCTATGAAGATATTTTTCATGTATTAATATCTACATCTACATCTATATTTGTACATACACTTCCATGATGATATATTCTTAGATGTTTGTAATATGTACATATGCATATAAATGGAGGTATCCATCCATAGGCTCTGAATGTGTATATATACATCATTTCCATGATGATGTATTCTTAGATGTTTACAATATGTCATCATCATCAGCTGTCATGAGACCACTGCTGGACAAAGGCCTTTCCCATCTCCTTCCATGACAACCTAGATTGTGCTAACCTCTGCCACGTCTTACCGGCAAACTTTCCTATTACATCCCTCCATTTTGTGTCTGGTCTTTTCCTACAGTGTTTACTGTCCCATGGGCACCAATCGGTTAGTCTTTTGCCCCATCTATTGTCATCTCTTCTTGCTAGGTGACCAGCCCATCTCCATTTTGGCTGCTTAATTATGTTTATAATATCCTTCACTCTAGATCCATGTTGATGGTTTTCTATCTCTTAGAGATATTCCTAGCATTGCTCTTTCTATGGCTCTCTGTGAGATTATAAGTTGGTTTTCGGTTTGTTTTGTTAATTTCCATGTTTCGCATCCGTAAGTCATGGCTGGTATTATGCAACCGTTGTATACTTTACGCTTTAAGCACATTGGCAAGGTGGTCTTCAGAATGTCTCTATTCATACTTCATTTTTTTATTAGTTGGTCTGGCTGGCTGGCTGGCTGGCTGGCTGGCTGGCTGGCTGGCAGGCTGTGTATGTATGTATCACAACATACAGGCCATGCCAATGGAGCTAGAGGGCTAAAGATATAAACATTTACTCCTTATTATGTCTAGTAAAAACGATTTTGGGTTGTTCTTTTTCAAAATTCCCCCCAAATAGATTTTACGGGAGGGGGGCGGGGGGTCAATTTGCAATGATATTGTTTTTTTGAAAATTCAGACTTTTTTTAGTGATCACTGCCTAACAAAAGGCGAGAGAAATAACTTATTCATTGATCACCCCTTTTTCCAATTTTGTAATCACCCCAACACGGCATGCTGCCAAAAGACATTGGTCATATGACGGTTTCTATTGAGAGACTAACCAGACCTGTAATTTTTATTGATCATATATGCATGCACATTACTGTATGTGTATTGATGTAGATGAGAGTGTGTGTGTATGTGTATGTATGTTTTAGTGGGTCACTTTATATATACTATGTCTCAATGTAGACACTTAGTGGTGTGTACATGGACTGTATGCAAGTCTCTATGCAAGGAAAACAATCACTGATTTCATTGGCTAATTGCAGCCGCATGACTCAAAGGTATTTGCATTTTCTTTGATGCCTTCCCAAATCTTTTCTCCTAAAATGGCCACAACCATTTCCTTCAGAAAAGATCCCACATGCAGGAAGCCCACTTCTTGCCAATGTCAGCCGGAAACAAAATCACAAATAGCAGGAACCACCCACCACAAAAAAAGTATACCTATCCTAAATAAATGGTTAAATATGGATGCACTAAATTCATTCAATCCAGAAATCTTTTTTTTATCCATATATTCCTGGATTTCATAGTTCTTAAAGTAGGTGCGATTGGAGTAGCAGTGATGGCACGGACAATTGAATCAGCAACCCGAGTTCAAACTCTGTTTGAGGCTGTTTATTTCGCACTAATGCCCTTGGGAAAGGCATGAATCTTTCTTCTCCCACCAGATATGGGTAAAATAGAGGGCAGATTGGGCTCTCTAGCCTTTATTTGACATCCTTCCGGCAGCTCCTACAGCCAAGCTAATGCCAAACGTATCACTCTCTGCTTTCCTTTGGACTACATCAGCAAGGGCGAGAGGGGGGATTCTGACAACTAGGCATCCCATGATCTCCATACGCTTCACCCAGACGTGCACCCTGGAAGGGAGGACACATCAGTGTCGTTCGTTATCTGTAGAGACAAAATGGAGGCCATTCATAGTGCTCATTATCATTCATGGGTAAAATAATCCGAGTCACAGCTGAATAAAACATTTTTGGCAAAGTCGGACGACTTAACTGTCACAAATGCATCGCATCATAAGGACTAATTTGAAAGTAATACGAAAGTAAAAGAAATGTTAACTTCTTTAGCGGTGATCGGTCAAATCAGTCCTTATGATGCAATACATTTTTGATGGTTAGTTGGAGTTAACATTCTCAAAATTAGTGAAGAAAAAGAAATAATTCTAGAATCATTATAGCTTGTTTTGTTATGCAGAACGTACAAGCAGTCTTTACCATTTATAATACCACTAACATGATACCCGTTAACAATGACAGGATTATTTACATAATGATCAGCTAAGATCCGAGTCTCTATAGTCAATCCCCAGCACTTCTGCCTAGGATCAGAGTGTAGTATCTGTTCACTCATTAAAAAGTGTACACACAAAAAGATATATATGTGGATACACATTGCATTTTGTATATGTGGATTCTAATTAAGGCTAAAGAAACTCTATCATCATCACCATCACCATCACCATCACCATCACCATCACCATCACCATCATCATCATCATGGAAACAAAAGTGAAAATACTGAGAAAATATTGTGAATAGAAAATAGTGAATAACTCAATGAAAATTGCTTTTTCATGTTAATACATCTTTATTATATGTATAAAGACTTGCTGTTTTTAAGCGGGTCTGATCATCTCATTGAAATTGTTAGAAACCATCAACCAAAACTGACACTAAAACTGTCAACATATGTGTCTTCAGTTTTTAAGCGGGTCTGGCTATGTTTGGACATTGATTTTTTCCCTTTATTTAAAGTTATTAATCTTCAAATTTTAACTGAAAAAAATGTGGAACATGAAGGCGACATTGTTGAAGTGCTTGGAATGATTCCAAAGAGCCTAGCAAAAAGGCCTGAAGAACTGAAAATCTGAAGATAATCAAGACCATCCAGCAGATAGCATTACTGAAAACATTATTGAGTAGAGAGCTGGAATATTAAGGATACTTGCAGTCACTTAATCTCTTGTGAAAGCCACCAGTTCTTACTGGTGTGAACCCAATGGTCGACCAGAATACTAAGAAGAGTCCTGGAGTATTACAGAGACTTGCTGTCAATTGATCTCCAATAAAAGACCACCAGCCACTGCTGGTGTGAAAACTCAAATAATAATAACAATAAATAACAATAAATAATAATAATAATACATATAATAAAGATGTATTAACATGAAAAAGCAATTTTCATTGAGTTATTCACTATTTTCTATTCACAATCAGGCACTACCAACTTGCATGCCAACAAATATAAAGATAAAAGAGAACAAGGTTCCATTTTCTACAAAGAAAAGAGACCTAATCTGCCTGCACTAATTTCCGTTCATTCAGGTCGGTATGAGTCAAACTCAACACGCCAGCCGCCATCTACCGCATGAATCTAAGAAAACAACGATGCAAAAAGTAATAACAAAATAAATAGAATGGGATTATATTGATAGGTCTCTCACCTGACGTATTTAAAAGTCCACAATGCCAGTCTGTCACGCTTTACTCAACAGAATTATGCAAGAGAATGGAATGTTCTATAACCCAAATTGTTGCCACTTTTTTTCTCTTTAATACAAAGACCTTTTTTTCTTCTCTTTCTAGAGAAATAAAAACTAACCATGAAACCCTTTCATGTTTCAAGTCCAGGACTGTTCAAATGGACGGTGAAAAACATTTATTAAAAAAAACACTATAGATGTTAAGAGCTTTTCCTTTTTACCACCATCACCCCACTCTCTCTCTCTCTCTCTCTCCTCTCTCTCCCCTCTTTCTCTAAATGCGCTTTGACACAAGAAAGCAAAATAGTCATTTTTACTTTATTTCTTTAATCAAACTTTTAAACAATACGTTTGCAGTCAATATGGACCTGACCTAATAATACAATGGAGATACTGTTTTTGCTTTGCACTACCGGAGAAAAAGACCAAAAAGGAGACACTCTTTCCTTACGGATATTACATATTACACCTGAAGAAGGCTGTAGAATAGATTGGCCAAAACATTGTGCTGACAACTTCAAAGATGAGAAGAAAAGATTCAATTGTCCCCAAAAAAGTTGAAAAGTCATTTTATGTATTTATGTTCACTGATGAGAGTTTTTTTTTTCATTGCAAGAAGTGAAAAAACTTACACTGAAAGCAAAGATAATTGGTCTGGTCAGTCACTCAATAGAAACCATCACACAACCAATGTCTTTTGGCAGCATGCCGTGTTGGGGATGATCAATTAGAAAAATTGCAAAAAGGTGTGATCTCTCGCCTTTTGTTCGGCAGTGATCACTAAAAAAACTTAATTTTCAAAAAACAAGCATTCACAAACTAAGGGATCAATTTAGCATAAACTTATATTGCAAACTGAACCCACCTCTAAAAAAGTATTTAGGAGGAGTATTTTGAAAAATAAAAAATGTTTTCACTAGACATAATAAGGAGTGAATGCTGAATTTTTCAGCCCTTAGCTTTATTGGTGCGGCCTGTATATGTGATATATACATAGCCAGCCAGCCAGACCAACTCAAAAACTGAAGAAATTATGTTCACAGTTTTGGTTGATGGCTTCTAAAACCACACACATACACACACACACGTGACTGTGGCAATAGTTTTATTAAGCCAAAATATATACACTTATATATACATGAAATGTTCCCTGTAATTTGGTAACAGTTTTGGTAGATGACTTTTTACATCCTAATGGCCATGAAAAACTATTTTCTTGCATCAATTAGAAAATCTACAAAGTCAGATTTTCACAAGGACTTCACTTTTACTTTTCACGATGATATTCATATTTTTGCATGTCATCCAGGCCAATTCCTACAGAGAACTTATGGTAACATTTCATGGAGATTCTGAGTCCAGTACAAACGCAATGTTTTCTTTGACCATTTCTAAAATTGATATCTTGCTGGCTGATAAGACTCACCCCAAAACACTTGAGCCTCATAATTTACCATACTTAAGGCAGTCCGTCAATATCAACAATGGCGTCCTCTATTCTTCTTAGAGTAAAACAAGGAAACCTGCGCAGGAGAAAAGATTTCAGTGCTGGAGGGGTTGCAAAGACCACCACCAACATTATCTTGGTTCACACAATCAGAGTCTGATGGCATGGGAAAACCTGAGATGACTAGGTGTTGCAGTAGAGTACCAGATCCTCTTTGGTGCCTGCCTATCGCAGCTCTCAGTCTGCGGTTTGTCTAGCATTGTCTCCCCATGCCTTCCATCTTCCAAGCCACAAGGCAGTGGGACAGATATATGATATACCATACTTCTGACAATGTAAATACCTTATTTATGTGATTTAATGACAAGAAATAAGGCCCAATAGTAAACCCTCAACAATATATTTGCAACAGCCATTATTTAGCTATTAACAACTTTATGCCACTTGTTCCATTGCAGAATGTAAAGGTTAATGCAATTGAGTCAAGCAAGGAAGAACAGAAAGGCAGAAGAAACGGAAGATTTTGTACAAATAAAATTGTCTTTCATAAAGTGTTTAAAAACCAAGTAACTAATAATGATGTTTTTAAATTGTAACAAAAGCAATATAAAGTTTTCTGCAATTTCCACAAGTAGTTATCAAAATTCTTTGAATATCAAACAAAAGAAAGAAAACATTTTTAAATCTACTTCACTTTGACATCTAACATTTTAGATACCAAAGTGAAGTAGTTTTTAAGAATGTTTTCTTTTTCTTTTTCTTTAATATTCAAAGAATTTTGATAACTACCTGTGGAAATTGCAGAAACTTTATAGGTTTGGCTTTCAGTGGATGAAAAGCAACATAAATCCTAAGGGTTCGGACTAAGATGTCTACTGATTAAGCTGAGACTGGTTGTGTGCATGACCAGAATCATTGATCTGTATTTAATGTGGCCTTTGATGATAGAACTAGAGATGAGCTAAGAAGCAGACCCCACAGAATAAAACTGAGATGCTTTTTCAAGAAGAGATGAAACACAAACAAAAAATTCAAGCAAGCAAAAACATAACTGCAAAATGTTGCAAAGCCAGTGCATTATATGTATACTGGTGAGTCAAAACATTATAACAACCTTCCTAATAAGGGGTTGATCCTCCATATGCCTGCAAAACAGCTCTTACCTTATCAGGCGTGAAATCTGCAACATTTCTAAAGGCTTCCTCTGGGATCTGGCGCCACAATGTGAACAGCAGGTCTTTTAATTGCTGCAAGTTTTATGGTGGTTCAGTAGAGCGAATTTGTTGATCTAACACATCCCAGTGCTCAATGGATTAAGATCTGGGCTGTTTGGTGTCCAGGGCAACACAATGAATTCTTCCTGAAACCATTCCCATACATGTTTAACTTAAATGCTTTTGCCACTATTTTATATAAAAGTTAATCACAAATTGACTGAACTATAATGTTTATGAAAACTAAATGCTTTATTCATTAGGAAATTTTTGGCACTTCCAAATGTTTTTTTACTGAGTTATCTATTAAAATGGAAATTATCTAGAAAGTATATTACATAGTGTTATCCTATGTTTACAGTAACAACAAATGTATCAAGCTGTATAATGAATCAAAACCCTTGCAATATCGTGTCTAATGCTCTGCAGTTAAATTCTTACAGAGTATGTTCACATGACCAGCACTGGGAATTGTGTGTGTTTTTCTGTGCTCTAGACTATTTTACAATGGTTTGAAGGTAATCAAACCACAGATTTTATTACTGCTAGTTCAATGCACTCTTATTAGAGACATTCTTCAGAATCAAGCTATAGGCTTTGAGATTCCCAGTCCAGTGCTTTATCTTCTAGACCATCGGTCTCCAAAGTAGTCAGTATTGACCCCTAGGGGTCGATTGGACTATCCAAGCCTGAGGGTCAAAAGGGGATTGATAAATGCTGACAAGGTTGATTAAACTTTTGGGGTCAAAAGCTGACATTCATAAATAATGATAATAAAATACAACTGATACACATTTCAGATTTATATATAATTAGTTGTTATTGTCTGTTTATTTTATATTCTCTTGACTGAAACATAGGGATGATAATATAGTTATCAGACATGGTTTTGTCTCATTTCAACAAAGCTTTCACTTCATTTAGTCCACAAATATAAATTAATCACTGCTACCCACAACAGACCGGTTTGAACACAGTTGCTGGGTTTAGGTTATTCATGTGTTTTGACATATATATATGTATATTCCTTGATTTTGTATCTATTTTTTTTTTTAAATCCCCCCCCCC
>VCCN01007088.1:993495-1004074 GCA_006491835.1 Architeuthis dux | reverse complement strand
TCAATCAAGCCTATTAAACCCTAATAGCGATATATATATATAATACTTGAAAATTACATATGTATAACTGTTGTGAAAATTTGACTATATATATTTTAAATATCAGTATTTTAATAGAACTTCAGATGTCTGATCTAAGTGTTAATAAAACATGTCTTTTGAAACTTTTTAAGCCATTTGGAAAGAGATAAAATAATGTAACCTTGCTATAGAATTTCAATAACTGTTAATGTAGTTGTTAGCCTCCCGAAAAATCAGAAGAACATTCTAATCTGAATTACAGTAAATCATTTTTAATGAAAGAAAACTAAGAAAAGGACTTTGCCTTTTAAGCATCATTTTCCTACATAATATCTATATATCTATGTATGTGTAATCATATATGAATATAATGCATGTCTACTAGCACACATATCCATACATATGTAATTTATAGATGGTAATATTCTTTCAGTCCAAGTTGTTAAACAATAGGTAAATAAGAGGGAGAGAATGTATATGGATTTATATAGATGAGCCTATACAAGGCTGGAAAGCATTTGGTATGAATAGAGACATTCTGAAGAGCACCTTGCCAATGTGCCTAAAGTGTAAAGTATACAACAGCTGCATAATACCAGCCATGACTTACGGATGTGAAACATGGAAATTAACCAAACAAGTGAAAGATATTATACAACTAATTAAGCAGCAAAAGTGGAGGTGGGCCGGCCACCTAGCAAGAAGAGATGACAATAGATGGGGGAAAAGACTAACCAATTGGTGCCCATGGGACACTAAACGAAGTAGTAAAAGACCAGATACAAGATGGAGGGACGAGATAGAAAGGTTTGCCGGTAAGACTTGGCAGAGGTTAGCACAAGATAGGTTGTCACGGAAGGAGATGGGGAAGGCCTTTGTCCAGCAGTGGACTTACAACAGCTGATGATGATGATGAAGATGATGAATAACCATAAAATGTCTGGTTAAAATGTGCCTTTGCTATTAGAAAGTCAGTTGATTTGAATGCTATAAATCCTTCACGAATAAACTGCTTGGAAACCTTTGTAAATTCTGTAAGCAAAAAAACAGACAGCAAATATTTCTATAAAGTACTCGAGTAAATACAAACTAAACTGACAGAGTAATTCTATTAAATTCTGTTTCTCCTCTCAGTGATGTTTATTCCAAGAACGATAGAAACTTGGTCAAGTATTTGACACTTTGTAACTTACTGAAGAAAAGGAGATCTTATTTAGTCTTTATTCAGTACTGGGAATCCTGGTCTGATCTGTAAAGGAGGTTGTGTTGGGTTTGAAGAATGCAAGAGTAGATGGTTGTTTGGTTATAAGAAAAGCAAACGCCTCTTGTGAAAGTAATACCTGAGGTTTCTTCAACAGAAGCCCCATAGTTTTAGACAAGAAATACAAATTGTGTCGGTGAAGCAAACAGATCTCTCATAGGTTTTGTATTGAGGCTCATCTAGTGAAAATGTTTGTCTGTTTTTTTTAAAATTGTCATGCTACGGTCAGGAGAGGTACAAGTGGCCTAGTGGTTGACAGCACTGTAAATGGAATCAGTGAACTGAGTTCAAACCTTGGCTGGGACAGTTTGCATATTCACTTCACACTATAATTCCCTATGGAAAGGCATGAATCCACTTCTCCTCCAGCTATGGGTAAATAGCAAGGCAGTTGGATCTCTTTAGCCCTGTAAGGCAATTGATTTTGTGATTGCAAAAGAACATATTAACCTGAAATAGTAGAATAAAAAAGGTAAAAACAAACAGGTCTAGTTAGTCACTCAATAGAAATGTGACCAATGTCTTTTGGCAGCATGCCGTGTTGGGGGTGATCAATTAAAAAATTGGAAAAATGGGTGAGCAATGAATTAGTTACTTCTCTTGCCTTTTATTGGGCAGTGATCATAAGGCACCCCAGCCCTGTAAAACCCACAATTTCTACAAAATTGTTGCATGACACAGGATCAACTGAGCTGAGTGGAGCATGCTATTATCAGTTTGGTTGAGTTCAACACAATGAGTTGACCTTATGATTTTGTAATATCTGTAGATTTTTTTCATTTTTATACTTGCAAAATTTGTAATATAAGTGTAATACTTATATTACAAATTTTATAAGAAACCGTCAACCAAAACTGTCAACATCAACATAGGTTTCTTCAGTTGTTAAGTTGGTCTGGCTGGCTGGCTATCTATGTATGTATTGCGCGTACAGGCAACCCCTATGGAGTTAGAAGGCTGAGAATTTAAACATTTATTCCTTATTATGTTTAGAAAAAACATTTTATTTTTTTTTAAATTCCCCTCCAAAATAGGTTTTTAGGGGAGGGTTAAATTTACAATCTAAGTTTATGCTAAATTGGTCCTGTGGTTTTTGTCTGGCAGAGCTCACACTTGTTTTTTGAGAATTTAGACTTTTTTAATGATCACTGCCCAACAAAAGGCAAGAGAAGTAACTTATTCATTGATCACCCCTTTTTCCAATTTTTTAACTGATCACCCTCAATATGGCATGGCATGTTGGTCATGTGATGGTTTCCATTGAGCGACTAACTAGACCTGTTTGTTTTTATCTTTTTTATTGTACTATTTCGCTTTATATGTCCTTTTCAATCACAGAATCAATTAACTGGAATGTAATTAATCCTTAAAGAGAATCTGTAAACACTCAAGTATAAATATTCATTATTATTTCCTAGATTACAAAAACCTGTCACAAATTTGGTAACAGGAAACTCTTTGAACCAGAGATAAACATCAATATGGTGATTGTATGAAGATAATTCTAGAAAGAAAAGAATATTATATTTCATATGTGCCTTGTTTGAAATATTCTTCAGTATCAGTGACTTTTCTGCGGTTGTAAAAACAAACACTTAAAAATCTCAGACAAATGTAGATAACTGCATAAAAATTACAAAGAATCGTTTAACACCATATTAATTTATAATTGATAAAAGGTATCAAAGAAAATGAGGTTTTTAAGCAAATAAATGTAATACCATAAAATCTACTGAAGAAAAGCATAAAGAATATTACATCTACAAATTCCATCTCCAGCTATGAATGAATGTTGTTGTTGTTGTTCTTCTTCTTCATCCTCCTCCTCCTCCTCCTCCTCCTCCTCCTTCATTATAAGTCCACTGCTGGAGAAAGGCCTTTCCCATCTCCTTCCATGACGACCTATCTTGTGCTAAACTCTGCCACATCTTACCAGCAAACTTTTCTATCTTGTCCCTCCATCTTGTGTTTGATCTTTTCCTACTTTGTTTACTGTCCCATGGGCACCAATCGGTTAGTCTTTTCCCCCACCTATCGTCATCGAGTTATCCCTAGCATTGCTCTTTCCATGGCTCTCTGCATTATTCTGAGTAGGTTTTCAGCTCGTTTGGTTAATTTCCATTTTCGCATCCATAAATCATGACTGGTATTATGCAGCAGTTGTATACTTTATGCTTTAGGCACATTGGTAAGGTGCTCTTCAGAATGTCTTTATTCATACCAAATGCTTTCCAACCTATCGTTATGCATCGTTTTATTTTTCAGTCATGGTCTTTCTCTAGCATTATAACCTGCCTTAGGTAGATATATTCATCGACCTCTTCTAGAGTCTCTCCTTCTATCATTATGGCCTTTTTGGGGACTTTATCATTGAACATTACCTTTGTCTTTGTTCTGTTCATCTTTAGACCTACTTTTTTGCTTTCCCTATTTAGATCAGTTAACATGTTTATCCCTCCAAAATTGACTTCATGACTTGTGAATGGTAAACTGCTGTTGTGGAAGAAGAATTACATATGCTTGTAGTTAGAATTTATATCTAGAGAAAGTTTACTGCATACCATAACCTTAAAATGTATGTGATGTTAGTAAATATTAGTAAATATACTTGACTATCTGGTTAGTATACTAGTTCTTCAAATTCTGATTTGGGACAAAAAGCAATCATCAAGCAATTCTTCCTTACTTCAAACCCATTATAGTCAGTCTGTTATTTGCAAAATATATGATACCAAAACTGTTAACATAGGTTTTTTTTTCAGTTTTTAAGTTGGTCTGGCTGGCTATGTGTGTATCATGCGTACAGGCCGCACCAATGGGGCTTGGGGGCTGAACATTTCAAGATTTACTCCTTATTATATCTATAAAAAATGTTTTTTGAAAATTCTCCCTCTAAATAGGTTTTTAATGAGGAGTTCAATTTGCAATCTAAGTTTATACTAAATTGGTACCTTAGTTTGTGTCTAGCAGGATTCACACTTATTTTTTCTTATCTTTTTTATTGATCACTGCCCAACAAAAGGCGAGAGAAGTAATTTATTCATTGATCACTCCTTTTTCCGATTTTTTTAATTGATCACCCCCAACATGGCATGCTGCCAAAAGATGTTGGTTGCATGACAGTTTCAATTGAGTGACTAACCAGACCTGTAATTTTCTACTTTTGGCAAAAGAAAATCAATCTTCTACTTATAAAATGAACAGTTTGATTATTTTCTGTTTCTCTGTCCATAACAATGGACTCTTCCACTTGAAGTTAACACTTTTGCTGATAAAAATATCTCCTACCCACCATTTGAAAAATTTAGAACATTTTATATTTAGAACATTTTATTTAAGTGTGAAAAAATGTATCCAATAAATAATGGACTCATCGCATAAAATGAGTTCAGTAGTTTCTTTTCTAAAAAAAAAGAAGATTCATCTCATAGAAATTCAAATATATCCATGAATCTTTTTCCAAGGGACTAAATAGCTACATATAAAATCTACAATACCTGACATAAAGTATCTTCTGCAATTAGATTTTTCCACTTCTTTTTAGCTTTTCTTGTCTTCTTTTTTGCTGCCATTCTAATGTTTATGGTGGGAATGACATCAACAATTAATGTGTTTCTTGATTGGGTTTAATTTCCTCTTTCGGTCTGTCCGTCTTTTGTGAGACTGGACAGCAAAGTGGATGGCAGAAGGGGAAGGTTATTGCCAACGTTTATCACAACGGATGTGCCCCATATATACTTTGATGTTCATGCAATTCAAAAACAGAAGTGTACATGTGCAACAAAATGTTGCTGAGGATTAAAGTCATTCACAGAACATAAATGGTAGACATCTTGGTTTTATCAGAAAATGTTTTGCTCTTTCTCTTTTGCTGTCTTCCACTTCATTTTTCCCAGAGGCGTAGCTGGGGGGGGGGGGGGGCTTTTTGGACCCCCTCCAGGCTCCCAAAGGAGAGGGGAGCCCAAAAGCTTCATAAATCATAGTTCACCTATTGCATTTCTACTGACATTCTACAATAACAAGGATATATTTGTACATGACATGAATTGCATAAATAATAATTCAGCCTTCAGGGTTGTTTGTCATGAAATTAAATGATAGTGCATGTCTATTTATTACCAATTTTGCTTTTTCATCAAATCCAACTAAATGTTGGAGGGGGCCCCTCAAGGAGCCAAGGAGCCCGGGCCCCCAAAACTCTAGCTACACCACTATCTTTCCTTTCCATGTCCTAGCAATTAGCCTAGTTGGACACAAGACCAATCTCATGTTATACACAGTAAGGATTAAACTGACTATCAATGGCTTTTAAGACCAGCCTGTTTTCCCTTGCAGTAATAGTGAGTATGTTCTGGCTTTTCTTTTTGTCAAACCACTGTCCAAGTCGGATCGCTGGAGTTGTTTTTCACCCGTAACAACAACAACAACAATCCTCACCTAATTTAGGGGAGTAAACTCTTCACTGTTTATCTGTCCGCCAGGGTAAACCAAACCGATATATATAAAATTAACATTTCCCTACTGTGAAATCATGACCAAGTGATTGGTAGGCGTCTCTCTTACTAAGTCTTACATATCTATGAAAGTTTTATATTACAAATACGCAAGGGCTTATTTCATTCCAATAAATAAGTACATTTATACTAAAAAATATATATGTTTATAATCTTTCATTTAAGATATATCCAATACAAAAGTTGATGTAATCATCTTCAGTCGGAATAGAAGTTGGAATGGAGTTTGACCCTGAAAGGCTTGTTACTCAGTAGTAAAATGGGGGAAAATTTAACCTTTTGTCTTAGGAGGTTTTGTAAGAAGTTTTGTGTACAATATATTTGACTCCACAAGTGAAAACAAAGCATGGTGCCGCAGGGCCTTCCATGTTGCATGACCCTAGATAATTATATCAGCACCAATATCTTATTTGTATCTACATCTCTGCCATTTTCTTTTTTCTTTCTTGCTTTTAGAAAAATCTTCTCCTTCCTTTCTCATTTCTCTTCAATCTTTTCTTTTTTTTCTTCCTTTCTTTCTTTCTTTCTTTCTTTTCCCTCCCTTACTTTTCTTCTGTTTTCTTCCATTTTCTAATTTGAGTTTTTTATTGCCTTTCCTAATTTCTTCTTATTGTCTCCTACTCATCCATAAACCCATTGTTAATGTTCAGTATTTGAGTCAAGGAATGGAGACTAAAGGTCTATTCCAGACAACAGCTTATCAGTTCTCATAGCAACAAAGTCACTTAAAGATGGAAATCTCTGGTTTCAAAGCCCCAGTCAAAAAATATACTTTCAAATTCTATGCGAATTAATCTAAATAGAATATCTACTAACCTTAAATTGATCTAGCATTTTATATCCTCAATGAAGGTTCAATGGGGCTCAAAGAAACAAGATTTTGTGAATTCACCCTTTCACTGAATTCAACTTAATTCAAATATGTTAGTCATTTATAATTTCAGTCAAATAAGCTGCAAGCTGCCATATTTGAAAATAATTTACTAAAAATATCCACATTATTTTGCTTGGCAAGCGGCCATTTTTAATCGAATGGCAGTTATATCAAGTGTGCATTGTTCAGCAGTTGCTTACTTTTTGTTTTTCCTCTTCAACATTGTTTAATATTAACAAATCTTTTTACATATTTTGCCAGCATATTTTCAAATTAGCATTATTGTCATAGCAGCAAGAACATACCAAAACACTTAGTAGGAAACAAATTTCAAGTTAATTGATACAAGATTCTGATTTGGAATTTGGTAAAGTAAAGTCAAATAATAACCTACAAAATGCATATTAGTCAGCCACCAGTCCAGTATACTTATACAACAATGAAAGCATAAAACTGGAAGTTGTTTTCCCAGGCTCTCAACTTTTATCTGCCGTATACAACAATTAAATAAAGGTATCCTAATTATTTTGTTTGGAAATTTGCCAGTGATACTAATTTCTATTGCATGGCTGATCCGTCAACTGTGCATTATATTAATAATGCACCATTCTGTAGGTTTCAATGCTAAACAATCCTAGTACAACCTCAGATTAAGTGAATATGTTTTTAGTGGAGGGTTAAATTTACAATCTAAGTTTATGTTAAATTGGTCCCTTAGTTTGTGTCGGCAGTACTCATACTTGTATTTTGAGAATTCAGACTTTTTTTAATGATCACTGGCCAATAAAATGTGAGAGAAGTAACTTATTCATAGTCACCACTTTTTCCAATTTTTTAATTGATCACCCCCAATATGGCATGCTGCCAAAAGACGTTGGTCATGTGACGGTTTTTATTGAGTGACTAACCAGACCTGTTTTCTATTTTCTTACACTTATTGTATGAATCTGAAAACTTTGTGGTTTGCAAGGTTAGCAAGAAGATCATGCACTGTCTTTATCAGGAAATGTATCCATGACATTTCCATCTGCCAAAGGTCATTCCATGTCAAAGATCTTTGCTCAATATTTTCCCATTTGAGCTCGGCTCCCTGTTACATGTGTCCAATATCTGTAGCAAGATGATTACAATTATGTATCTCTTCTATCTAACTTGAGTGGTCTTCATGAACCGCCATCACAGTGTGTCATTATGGTGCCAATCACTTCATTTGTTCTCAGACATGATTCTACTTTTTCAACAGCTTGATTTTCCATTCTTTCCCAGTGCTAACTCCAGGGTTGATATTGCTCACAACAAACCATGCAGAATCAAAAATAAGACTGCTTTAGTGGCCTTATACTCATCTACGGGAGACATGCAGGGTAGTCCTAATTCTTTGAACCATATAGGTAAACCTTGTTAAAGAGTTAGGTACTATTTATGCTAATCATTCACTTGACTGGATTTTTGTCAATGCTTTCTTGGTGATCTGCCAATCTGAATTGCATGCTTTATACGTTTGCAACAAGTACACATTTGTTAACAGAGCAAAACACCTGCCTTAAGTTGCTTGATAATATCTCTTCACAAAAAAGATCTCTTAAGTGGCAAAGAATAGAAGTGTCTCAGGCATTCAATGGATTTTCTGGAATGTGAGAATCAGATTCCCTTTGATAAAGAATTTTATCTCCCTACTTGATGCTTTGAGAGAATTCAACTTTTACAAGGCTTTGTTCTCCATCGCTCTCTTTGTCTGTCTAATCGTCTATCTCTCTGTCTCTCTCTATCTCTTCTTATATATGTGTATATATACAGTACTTGTCATTATTTGAACAAACAGACATTTCTTTTCTAATTTCTTGATTTTGAGAGTTAAAAACAGGAACATTACGCAGAAAGAACCATATGTTATTGCAATCAACAAAACAAGGCATGCATTTCTGAAAAAAAATCTCAACATAATTAAATTGTTATATTAAATTAAAAACTTTTTTTATATCCTTCTAAAAATCTTGTTTAGAAATAATCAAGGAGATTAAAAAGGAGATTGAAAAGGCGAACTCACATTGCTATTTGGAAGAGTTGCCAAACTAGTAAGTTAATTTGGATCCCTGATAGTTTGTTTATATATATGATGATTTTACTACTATTTATTTAAATATTTTTTTTTAAATTTACTGTTGTAGATCCCACTTTATATAGGGGAACTTCAGCTGTTTTCGCCATGGACCTGTTTCAGGGATATTATAAAACAATACAGGTTATTGTTACTATGGTTTCCCTCAGCCATGCTGATTGCTACACAACTGTCCCACATATATATGTAGACCCGCAGGATTATCCAAATCTATTTAGTATATGGATGCTCTTCTATTTGAGTTTCCTTTTATTTATGTCATTTTATTTAAATTCAAAGTATTATCGCTGATGGGTACAGCCATGGATTAAATTCTAGAGGTCTATTTATTATAAATAAAGTGAACTATATATAGATAAAAATTTGAAATTCATGGAACAATCTTCTCACCTTATATATATATATATAAACCTTTTCACCTTTTTGGTTAATCTTTCTTGTTTACGCACAAGAGAACATATGTTCGGATCCAGTGTATATAGATATTGTCCGAATTATATATTAGATCGAGTGCTTTCGACTGTATGTTCAGCCATTTTTTGATATCATGAAAACTTTATTGTTAGCACAGTTCAAATAATATACAAATTAATTCCATTGTGTGCCATTGGTTGGTTGAGGTGACATCACAGGACGAGTGGTAGGCGAATGCATTATTTGTTAGAAGGGGGTTTCAGTTGTTTAGTTATTAAATACATTTAAAACTCCCTGTCCATGTCCGAAGGAGATTTTGTTGAGGGTTGGGTTTTTTAATTTTATTATGAGCACTTCCATTATGGCAAGCCTTTTTTTGCAGTTGATATGTTTTATTATGTCAGTGTTGTTAATTTGGTGTATGGGAATTTGGAGGGGTGTGTTTGTTTAGGTGGGTTCATATAGCTCTCTGATCGGTAAGGCATCTAGATAGAGTGGTAGTAGTCTGTCCTATATGATTGTGGATGGGAGACACAGTCTCCTAATGGGCAAATGAATTCATATACAACATTAGTTTGAATAATGGGTGTGTTTTTTTGTAGACAGGGTTTGTTGCTAATAACAAGGTTAGAAGTTTTTGTTTGCTATAGTAGATAATTAATTTAATGTGATTCTCTGGTTCAACAGTAGAGGTGTATTGGCATATTATATGTTTCAATGTAGACACATCTTGTTTATAGTTTTGGTGCATTTGGTTACAGTAGAATAAGTTTATAGTTTTGTTTTTACTGTTGTTGCTGTTTGTGGTATTGTTGTGGAGTTTATTTAAGGCTAATTTTATTTGATTGTCAACGACATAGTTGGGGAAGCCGTTGAGTGTTTGCTTGATTTTACAAAGATATTTAAAGAATATTGTGCGGGAAGAGGAGATTAATTGTGCATGGTGGATAAAGTTCTTAATAACAGCGACTTTATACCGGTAGGGGCATTCACTTTTGTAATTGAGATGGCAGGAATTCTTACTGGTAGGTTTTTTCTAAGGAAAGGTGGTGATGGTTCAGTGGTTACTATTTGAACTGTGCAACCAATAAAGTTTTCACAATCTTGAAAATGGCTGAACATACAGTCGAATGCGCTTAATCTAATATATGATTCAGACAATTTTGATATATACATGGGATCCAAATATACGTTCTCTTGTGCGCAAACAAGAAAGATTAACCATTATTCCTTATCCATCGTATTTAACCAAACAAGCATTAACGAAGGATTACTGCCTAAATACACAATGAAAACACACACGTCGAAACCGGTAAAGGCAAATAATTAATATTTTTATGTCAAAACACCTTTGACTAAAAATAAATACATCTAAA
>VCCN01007088.1:927435-938839 GCA_006491835.1 Architeuthis dux | reverse complement strand
TTGGTTGACGGTTTCTAATTGTTTTATTTAGTGTACAAATGAAGTAGTTTCTGTGGTTTTAGCAGAACAAATAAACAGGCACACTCACAGAAAATACTATTTGTATGACAAATATATTTTCCAGCTTTTAAGAAGATCTGAATGTTACAAAGATTTCCTAAGAAACAAAAACAAAAGTTTGTAATCTCAGAGATTTCTGTTAACTGATCCACTAACCTAAATGTTCATATTACACAATTTTTCTTTTATTTCTTTTCATTATTTAATGAAATATTTATAGTACATCCAAGCAGTAAAGCTCAAAAATGACTAAAACAATTTTTAAAAATATAATTATAAAGTTTAAACAAGCAGTTGAAAGAAACTTTTTATAAAGGCTTTGAATTTCTGACTATTTTCATATTCAGGACATAACATTTTTTTAAAATTTCTTAGATGCAGCATTATCAACTATTATTAATCATTTGTCTGGTGTTAGAAACTGTGTACCAAAAATGTCAAAATAGGTTTCTTCAGTTTTCAAGTTGGTCCGGCTAGCTAGCTGGCTGGCTATGTATGTATGTATCATGCGTACAGGTTGCACCAATGGAGCTAGAGGGCTGATGTGCCTAAAGTGTAAAGTATACAACGGCTGCATAATACCAGCCATGACTTATGGAAATTAACAAAACGAGCTGAAAACCAGCTCAGAATAGCACAAAGAGCCATGGAAAGAGCAATTCTAGGAATAACTCTAAGAGATAGAAAAAGATCAACATGGATCAGAGAGAGGGCTAGAGTGAAAGATATTATACAACTAATTAATCAGCAAAAGTGGAGATGGGCTGGCCACCTAGCAAGAAGAGATGATAATAGATGGGGGAAAGGACTAACCGACTGGTGCCCATGGGAAAGTAAACGAAGTAGAAAAAAGACCAGATACAAGATGGAGGGACGAGATAGAAAAGTTTGCCGGTAAGACTTGGCAGAGGTTAGCACAAGATAGGTTGTCATGGAAGGAGATGGGAAAGGCCTTTGTCCAGCAGTGGACTTATAATGATGATGATGATGATGATGATGATGATGATGATAATGATGTCTTTTCAAAATTCCCCACTTAAATATGTTTTTAGAGTGGTTTCAATTTGCAATGCAAGTTTATGTTAACTTGGTCCCTATTTTGTGTCTGGCAGTGTTTATTTTAAAAATTCAGACTTTTTTAGTGATTATCGCCCTACAAAAGCTGAGAGAATTCATTGATCACCCCTTTTTCCAATTTTTTAATTCATCACCCCCAATACTGCATACTGCATGCAAAAGTCATTGGTCATGTGGCGGTTTCTATTGCATGACTAACCAGACCTGTATTTCTTTTTGGTTTCTACTCAATTCAACTTCCCGACCAAGTCCAAGTCAGCGAACCCAAGTCCCCCAAAATAGATGGGGGGGCTGAATAGCACTAAACAAATCTTGAAAAGAATTACCTAGGGGGGTGGGGTTGTAGGTGTCAAAGTACAAAAGGATCCCTAAAGATATTTATTTCATTTCACACCTGACTTTCAAATGTACCCAAAACTTACCCTTCCCGATCAGAATTTAAAGTTCAAATCACCAGAAATCAGTCAGATTAGCTTGAAGAGTTCTATGTCATGCAGGGAGGAAGTGACATTTTGACTTTGATCTTTTTGACTATATGAAGTGAACAGGGGAAATGAAAATAGATAGATAGATATATAGATAGATATGCGTATATAATTATATATAGTATACAGGTCTGGTTAATCACTCAATAGGAACCGTCACATGACCAACATCTTTTGGCAGCATGCTGTGTTGGGGCTGATCAATCAAAAAATTAGGAAAAGAGGTGATCAATGAATTTGTTGAGCAGTGATCACTAAAAAAGATATGGTCTCTCCACTTAGAAGATCGGTGTAAGACAATCTTCTTCATCTTTTTCCACACTCCTACTAGGCCTTGTGACATGCTAAGCTAAAATGTAAAATTATTAAGCACTGCTATCCACAACAGACCGGTTTAAACACTGTTGCTGGGTTTAGGTTATTCATGTGTTCTGACATTTATATCTATGTATCTATGTATCTGGACTTTGCCCAGCCCTAACCGTTCATAGTAGAATTTTATTTTTTTAAATCATGGATTCATGGTTCAAACCCTACTGGTAGTATTTTCATCAAGGTAACTTCATTTTACCACCACCTACACTTAATTGACAAGGTAATAAGAAGGTATTATTTGACTGGGATTTGTTGTCCAGGATGCAATCAACCTGTCACCAATAAATGGGTGGCAGTGATTCATAATTTCCCTTGGAATGCTAGCCATTGAATAAATTCAATTTGGTCAGTCTATGGCTTTCATTTGCCTCCACTCTTAACCTTTTATAGGGAACCCCTAAAAATATTTTAGATATCGAACAACCTAATTACAAGATATTTTCAGTTACAAGTTTTCTGAAATCTTTTTTGTTTATGGTGGCAATACCCCCTCTGATGAAGTGATCATATATGGTGCCTCACCCAAAATGTGGCCAAAAATGGAAAATATTAAAAAATTAAAAATTAAAGTAGAAAGTTAAATAAAACCTAGAATTAAAGAATAACATTCAATATAATGAATAGATACAAACAAATTGATATTGACCAAAAAAATAACACCTTTTATTGTGCGGGCCAAAAACAGGCTAATTTAATGGGGTGTGGTATGCCTCAACACAGTTTCTGTCATTGTTCAAGCACAAGTGTACTTTGCAAAGCTTGCAGACCATATTGGTGTGGATTATGTTGTCTTTATGGCTGCAATACTTGCATGTGGCTGACGGGACCTCAGGTGATCATATATAGTCATAACCATAAAGGGTTAATACTTAATAAAAACCAAATTGCCAAGTTTTGATTCCTTTTTCTATTCTTTGTTCTTTAGAAGAATCAAAGGTTTTTAATGTTACCGTCAAGAAAACATTTTATCCCAAATATTCTTCTTTTTCTCATTCCTGTGTATTCATTTTCCCCAGCAGAAAAAAACCTGCAGCAATTCCTTTTCATGTCAGTAATACTCATCAATAAACAGACATTAGTTTTTAAAAATCATAAAATGGAGTCCATTTCTTTCTTTATTCTTTGCCAAAAGAACTCAAAGGCAAACTCTTTTTAAGACTTTTACCACCAAGAGGAAAACTCTCTGCAGCAACTAAAAGAGAAAAAAGTTATAATCTGAAAATTTAGACATCTTTCTTTCCTCTGCTTAAATGGAGTCTAAATTTTCTTTAAGATTGTTTGAACTGCCAACAAATTACCATATTTGATGGCATATAAGACCCCTCCATTTCAGCAGGGAATATCAAGAAAAAAATGTTTAGTATATTTATGCGTGAGCATTCAATATTATTGAAATATGTAGCCAAAGTATAGCTGAAATAAAAAAAACTTGGATAAAATATGCAAAATATGCAACTTGGATAGCAAGAAAAATCTTTTTAATAATAATTCTGTTGTAATTTACAAGATAAAACAAAAGCAGTTAGCTATCCCTAAACTTCAGATATAAGACATGGGGAATATTTTTTGAGACATTTCTTGGGGAGAGAAAAGTAGGTCATATGCCATCAAATACAGTACTAAATAGAGCTACTACATAAAATGTTAGTCTTTCTCTTTTTTCCCCATCATGAAAGCCTGAAGCAGTTCTTTTTTATTGGTATAAAAGAAAAAGTATTCACAATAATTACTGAAATATATTTACCATTAGAAAACATATATGTTTATCTTTTTCTTCCTTGCTCTCTGGCAGTTCATATTTAAAATATCATCAATCCCAAACAAAAACAACACATTGTAAAAACAAAGAAGAGCAATTCACAGAAAGACCGTGCATCATATGTTTCCTAACCCTGAGAACCTGGGGCATTTATCTTTTTACATTACTTTTCACAAACTTATAGCAATTATGGAAAAAGTGTTATGTTAGAGAATCTCAAGCTTTTTACCTTTGCTTTTTTTTCTCCACCCACTCAACTACTTAAAGCAGTTTCTTTTCAAAATATGTTTGCTTGTCAACAGACGTGTTTCAATTATTGAAAAATGACCATGGATTTACCTAGAGGCCCAACAAATGTAGAATTACTGGTTTAATTAACAATTAAAAACTGTCAAACAAAGCTATCACCAAAACTATGAACATAGGTTTCTATCAGTTTTCAAGTTGGTCTGTTTGGCTGGCTGGCTATGTATGTATCACATGTACAGTGGAGCTAGAGGACTGAAAATTTCAAAATTTACTCCATATTATGTTTAGAAAAAAACGTCTTTTTTTGGGAAAATTCACCTCCTAAATAGGTTTTTAATGGGGGTGTGCAATGTAAATTTAAGCTAAATTGATCACTAGTTTTTTTAGTGATCACAGCCCAACAAAGGACGAGAGAAGTAACTTATTCATTTTCTTTTTCCAACTTTTTAATTGAACACCCCCCCAACACAGGGTGTCAGTGATTCATAACTTTCCTTGTTCATTTTCAATCACTTCCTCTCAACATTATTAATAATGGTTCAATTATTAAAAGTCGCATTCCTTCCTCTTGATTTAATCGAATGATTACAATTTCATTTCTTCGTAGGAATTGATTAAAATTAAAATGCAGAAATACTGATAGCCTCACCAAATCCCATCATGTATGTATTTACTGGATGTATGTATGGATATATGTGTGTGTAATGAATTTTTTTATAGTCATATTTATATAATTATCTTTTCCAATATCTTCTTTTCAAATTAACTGTCAATGAATCACCACATTATCTAATTTTTCTGCAGATATAGACATTTTTATAGGAGACTACTCCAACAATATTCATATAGCCCTTTGTTGTAGAACTTAGACCAAATCTGCAGACAATATTTTGGGATATTTCACCTGAAATGTATTTCTTTCAGTTTTTTTTTCATTGAAATAATAGTAGAAACCATCAACCAAAACTGTCAATGTAGATTTCTTCAGTTTTCAAGTTGGTCTGGCTGGCTGGTTATGTATCTATCATGTGTACAGGCTGCACCAATAGAGTTAGAGAAGTAACTTATTCATTGATCACCCCTTTTTCCAATTTTTTACTTGATTACCCCCAACACTGCATGATGCCAAAGGACATTGGTCCCAAGTTGGTTTCTATTAAGTGACCAACCAGACCTGTTTTTTTCATTGAATTAATATTCAAATTATTTGTTAATTATTTTACTAAATATACTACACCTGATACACCTTCAATAAAACTTTTTCTATCATTCACTTTTTGAAATTTTTAAAAGTTCCCACAAACGCACATACACTAAACCCACTTCACAACAGACAGACAAACAGACAAACAGACATTTGATTATCATAGTAATATGAGAGTGGAAGCAACACCAGGATGTGTTATTATTTGCAGAAGGATTTATAAAAAAAGAGAGAAAGAGATGAGAGTGTATTAATATTTTATCGGTTTCTCTGAATAATTATAGAAATTGAACTATCCCATTATGTTGTCTGTTTCTCAATTTTATGTTAATGGTCACCTTGGACAGAAATGGTGGTGAAAATTGAATATTTTCTTGTTGAATTGTTCACCTTACAAATGTTATGCACAGCTGAAGAAGATTAAAAGATTTTGCGTATTTATAATGTTTGGGAATTTATCATTCAATTGGAATTTGCCTTTCTTTTTCATTTATTTTTATTTTTCATTTCTTTCTCTTTTTCATTTATTTTTATTTTTCATTCTTTTCTCACTTTTCTTCTTCTCTATTCTGCTTGTATTTTTCTTTCTCCCGATTTGTTTCTTTAATTTTCCTGCTATTTTTCTTTTTCTTCCTTTCTTCTTTTGCTTCCTTTTTTTCTCTTTCTTCCTCTTTTTCTTTTTCTTCCTCTTTTTCTCTGCAACTTTCATTCTTTCTTTTGTGCCTTCTTTTTTCTATTCATATCTTCTTTCTCTTTGTCTATTTTCCTCCTTTTCATCTCTTTCCCCATATTTTCTTTCTTTTGCCTTCTCTTTATCTCTTTCTCTTTCCCTCACTTGTATACTATCTTGTTTTCTCTCCCTTTTTCCTATCTCTTATATCTTTTTGTTTCTCATTTCTGCTTCTTTCTCATTCTCTCTCTTCAGCTCTGTGCTTCCTTTCTCACTTTATCCTTCTCTTTCCCTTTATGTCCTTTTTTATTTCTCTCTTTTCATTTGTTTGTTTCTTTGTTTCTTCTTCCTTACATCCTTTACTTTTTATATCTTTTCTTCATTTCTTCCCATTCTTTTCCTTCATTTATTATTTCTTTCTTTACTTAATCACAGCTACCCACAACACTGGTTTATTGCTGGGTTTAGTTAATCACAGCTACCCACAACACTGGTTTATTGCTGGGTTTAGTTAATCACTGTTATCACAACACTGATTTATTGCTGGGTTTAGTTAATCTCTGCTACCCACTACACTAGTTTATTGCTAGGTTTAGTTAATCACTGCTACCCACAACACTGGTTTATTGCTGGGTTTAGTTAATCACTGTTACCACAACACTGGTTTATTTCTCAGTTTAGTTAATCTCTGCTACCCACAACACTGGTTTATTGCTGGGTTTAGTTAATCTCTGTTACCCACAACACTGGTTTATTGCTGGGTTTAGTTAATCACAACTACTCACAACACTGGTTTGTGCCCGCTTGTTTTTGAAAATTAAAACCTTTTTAGTGATCACAGCCCAACAAAAGGCGAGAGAAGTAGCTTATTCATTGATCACCCCTTTTACCGACTTTTTAATTGATCACCCCCAACACAGCATATATGGGTGGCAGTGATTCATAATTTCCCTTGGAATGTCTTTCTTGTTTCCTTTCAGCTCCTCCTTCATTTATTCTTTCTTTCTTTACTTCTTTTTTCTCTCTCTTTCTTACTTTCTTGTTTCTTTTGTTTTTCCTTCTCTTTTTTCATTTTACTACATATACTTTCTTCCCCTTTTTACATCTTTCCTTTCTTTCTCTTCCCTCTTTCTCTTCCCTCTTTCTCCCTCCAATATTAATCACAAAAACAGCTTCTCCATCTTTTATCTTCATCATGTCTGCATTATTTACTGTTCTTTTATAAAAAGATGGCCAAATCTAAATTGTTGATCTTTCATAAAAAATAAGAAGGAAAAAAGAAAAAACTGGTTAGTCGCTAAATAGAAACCATCACTTGACCAACGTCTTTTGGCAGCATGACGTGTTAGGGGTTGTAAGCTTGGTTTAATGACAGATATTAACAGATTAAAAATGCAACAAAAGATTATGCACTTACATGTCCTTTATTCAAATAATGACCGCAGTCAACCACACACGTGTGTCCTTCCGAGCTCTCTCTTCTACTAACAACACAATGCAATATATGGCTGCTCGTTGACCAGAACATAAAACAGCACCCCTTAGCAGAAGTGGATAACAACTCTTCTGCCCAAGGGGAATAACCGATGATACTTAACAGGGGTGATCAATTAAAAAATTGAAAAAAGGGGTGATCAATGAATAAGTTACTTCTCTCGCCTAAAAAGTCCAAATTTTTAAAAAAACAAGCGTGAATGCTACAAGACACAAACTAAGAGACCAATTTAGCATAAACTTACATTGCAAATTGAATGCCCCACTAAAAAGCTATTATGGGGAGGTGTAAAAATACAAAAAAAAATTTTTTTCTAGACATAATAAGGAGTAAATATTTAAATTTTTGGCCCTCTAGCAGGATACATACACAGCCAGCGAGCCAGACCAATTTAAAAACTGAAGACACCTATGTTGACAGCTTTTGGTTGAGGGTTTTTAACTCCATACCATTCATACGTTGAGTTCAATGAAGGGCAATGAACAGAACATTATTTTCACTCTATTTTACTTTATATTATTTTTTCATTCAGGATGTCTTCTAATCAGCCACATTAATGATTCTATCATTTTTCTTTCTGTTCTTTTATTATCATTATCATAGTAATCCCTTGATAAGTACAGTCTTGATTAATGTGGTGTTGGTTAGTGCACAAGAATTCCCTTGATATTTACGGTTTAAATTTGATTGATTGATTTGAAAACAGCAGAACAAAATGTTTACCATAAATAATGCCTTTATTCAACTTGAAATAGGACGTAGAGTAGACATTTTGGATTATTTTTATAACTTATTACATTAGAGATCAACTAAGGGAGGCAATTGAGTAGGGTTTAACTAAGGGAGACAATTGGGGAATGTAATAATATACATTAGTCTAAATTGTTTTTTTATTTTCCAGGATTCATTATAATTATTTCCATTGATTCTTAACTTTGAATAATGCGGTTTTCATATATGTGGTGTACATCGAGGATTTATTAACCACACATATCAAGGGATTACTGTTTAGTAATCCTCAGCATCATGATCAACATCATTATTTATTAGTCTTGTTATCAATATCATTATTATCAATCCATAATATAATTTGCGTGCTGTCAGTCTGTCTGTGACATAACAAACAGAAAGAGAGGAAGGGGGTGATGTGCATATGTGAACACAAAATTGGCTGTTCTACTGTGTGTGTGCATGTGTTCATTCGCTGCCTGCTGATAATATTACTACAACTACTACAGCTGCTACTGTTTTGATGTGTTAATTTTTTTTTTTTTACCTAAAATGAATACAAAACGAATTTTAGTTAACAATACCTTGCATATTATTGTGTAAACATACTGACACAGAACACAGCTTTAGGTATACCATCAGCAAAGCAACATGCATTGACTTGTATTAATAATGTAGCAACTTTGTTACCCCAAGAAATTTCTACATTGTTAGTAGTTCAGCATCACAAGCTTTCTAAAAACATTGAACTAATTGTATGAATTTAAAAGTCAATTCATTCAACTGTGTTAGAGATTGGAGAATCCTGAATCTATTCTAATGATATGATTATTATCATTATTATTACAATTTTTCATGCCAGTAGTACATGGTGGTTCTCACTGGGTGTCAAGTGGCAGAAAGTATCCTTAATATCCCAGCACTCTCCTCAGTATTCTTATCAATAGCTTCTGCTATTTGATATAGTCTTCTTTCTTTGCTAGTTACATATATGATTGATCTTCTACCTTAGATAAACTAGCCTCTCTGTATATTAAAACTCTAAATTAGGGTCAAATATTCTAAGAATATTCAGAGGAATGAAACAACCTGTAAATACCAAAAGAGGAAATTAATCAGGCTGTAATATTAAAATAAATCTGATTAGTCACTCAAAAGAGTGACCAGCGTCATTTGGCAACATGCCGTGTAGGAGGTGATCAATTAAAAAATTGGAAACAGAGGTGATCAATGAATAAGTTACAGTTCTCGCATTTTGTTGGGCAGTGATCACTAATAAAGTCTGAATTTTCAAAAAACAAGCTTCAATGTTGCTGGACATAAACTAAGGGATCAATTAGCAATTAGCGCCCTATGGTTTGCGTTATTTAGCATGGTGTAGCGATTGTCTCCTCCTAAAATGATTAACAGGGATCACCACAGGAAGGCTCTCTACTTGATTCTCAACAATCTCATTAACAATGGGTTGTGAGTTTAGCATCTCTTCACTGCAGGAACTCTAAAATCTCAATGAATAAAGACTTTGTTTTCTGCATAAACATCACCATCTAACTACAATTGAAGAAACCTCTGTCTGTATGTATGTCTGTCTGTCTGTCTGTCTATGCACCGCAATTACTTGACAACTGACCATAATCAGTTGATATATTTTTATGAATGCACAACCTGATATCCAGTCATCCATGTATCTAAACGCCTACTTATTGCACAAACATACAAACACACTGTCTTTCAAGGAGAGAGAGAGAGACAGAGAGAGAGATAGAATGAACAAGTAATGAGAAAGAGAAAGAGAGAGAGAGATTTAATTTGTCCCAATAATTAATCTTGCACAAACTCGGTTCCATTAAGTACAAAAGCCATTATTCCCATTTTCCCTCAATTGGTAGTGCTTCTCTTCTGTTCAAGAACTGTGAAAATTCCGGCCTAAGATTTTATCAAAGAATCAGCAGCAATTGAGGCAGGTCTAGTTAGTCACTCAATAGAAACCGTCACATCACCAACGTCTTTTGGCAGCATGCCATGTTGCGGGTGATCAATTAAATATTTGGAAAAATTGGTGATCAATGAATAAGTTACTTCTCTTGCCGTTTGCTGGGCAGTGATCACTAAAAAAGTCTGAATTTTCCAAAAAACAAGCATGAATGCTTCTGAACTCAAACTAAAGGACCAATTTAGCATAAACTTACATTGCAAATTGAATCCACCACTAAAAACCTATTTAGGGAGGGAATTTTCCAAAATCAAAATAAATGTTTTTTCTAGACATGAATGAATGAATGAATGGCTTGGCTTCGTGAACAAAGATTGTTGTGAAGGGTATTCCACAGCAGTATGACCATAGATGGGTGGCCTGTATGCAGAATAACCCTCCAGCCTGAGCAATGAAGTTGTAAGGTGAAAAGCGATTTGCCCAGGGTCGACCCCACAAATGTTTAAATTTTCTGCCCTCGGTGCAGCCTGTACGTGTGATACATACATACATATATAGCCAGCCAGACCAACTTAAAAACTGAAGAAACCTATGTAGACAGTTTCGGTGACAGTTTTGGTTGACGGTTTCTAATGATGGCACTGGTAATATCCATTAGGCTTCGTTTATTGCAACAAGCATTAAAGCACTTAAGATCATCATATGTGCCAGAGCCTTCCAAGTGATGAGGGCAAATGATAAAATGCTAGATTAGTCGTATGACTGATGTATCAATCATTTAAAATGGGGGGGCAGGGCCAAGAAGGGGGTGGGGGGTTGCTATATGTTTGATCAGCGTAAATGGTGTGCGAATAACAAATTCATTAGCTTTTAGGATCAGATGGGTACAGAGTTTATGTTCTTATATATTCACAAATATATTTAACTATATGTATCTGTGTACATATGACTATATGTATTTGTGTATATATGAATATATGTATATGTAGACATATGACAGTATCTGTGTGCATATGACAGTATCTGTGTGCATATGGCTACATGTAAATGTGTGTACATATACTATATGTATCTATGTGCATATTACTATATGTATCTATGTGCATATTACTATATGTATCTGTATAGATGTGACTGTGTGGATCTGTGTACATTTGACTGTATGTGTCTATATAATTAGGCCTGATCTCTACTAAAAGATAGAACATTATTAATCACTGCTACCCACAACACTGGTTTATTGCTGGGTTTAGGTTATTCATGTGTTTTGGCATTTATATGTATCTATCTATGTATCCGGACTTCGCTCCAACCTAACAGTTCATTGTAGAAACTTAAAATTTTGCACACACATTCCCCTTAATGAGT
>VCCN01007088.1:895148-905466 GCA_006491835.1 Architeuthis dux | reverse complement strand
TTTATGCTAAATTGGTCCCTTAGTTTGTGTCCAGCAGAGTTGTTTTTAAAAAATTCAAACATTTTTAGAGATCACTGCTCAAGAAAAGGGGAGATAAGTAACTTATTCATTGATCATCCTTTTTACCAATTTTCTAATTGATCACCCCAACATGCTGCCAAAAGACATTGGTGACAGTTTCTAGTGAGTGACTAACCAGACCTGTTTTATATAACAACAGGGAAAATATAACAGGATATCAGTTGTTTATTCTTCAATAATAAAAATGGAATCATTCTCTCAATTATAATGAGTGATGAAACCCAGACTTCAGGGTTTTTAATTTTTCTTTTCAAAAGTGGTCAGCATTCAAACAATAACTTATTGCAGTGAGAGACTTTTTAATAGAAATCACAACAAGGTTAAGTTTTTCTTCAGGTAGAAAATTGTATGTTCTTTGTTTACAATAAAATGTTATACAATAGAAAAATGGATGCTTGTATGGGTACATCTTTATGAAATGTAGATGAGTATTTTTGTAAGCATTACAGATTATATTGCATAGAAATAATAGACATATTAGTCTTTAGACTGACTAGTAGATAGACAGATCTGGTTAGTTACTCAATAGAAACCGTCACGTGACCAACCTCTCTTGGCAGCATGCCGGGTTGAGAGTGATCAATTAAAAAATTGGAAAAAGTGGTGGCCAATGAATAAGTTACATCTCTCGCCTTTTATTGGGCAGTGATCACTTAATAAATCAGATTTTCAAAAAACAAACGTGAATGCTGCCAGACAACAAACTAAGGGACCAATTTAGCATAAACTTACATTGCAAATTGAACACCCCACTAAAAACCTAGTTAGGAGGGAATTTTCAAAAAACAACAAAAATATTTTTTTCTAGACATAATAAGGAGTAGGTGATGAAAATTTCAGCCCTCTAGCTCCATTGGTGTGGCCTGTACGCATGATACATACATACATATTTCTAACAATGTTAAATGTCATACAAGAGAAAAATCGATGAGTGCTTGCATGGGTACATCTTCATGAAATGTAGATGAGTATTTTTGTAAACATTATGAATTATATTGCATAGAAATAACAGACATATTAGCCTCTAGACTGAATAGTAGTTAGATATTTAAACTCATCAAACTGTATCGGCCCCTGCTTTTCCCTTGGACAACATCAGTGAGTGGAGAGGAGAGACTTGCTGCATGGGTAACTGCCTGTTTTCCATATAACCTTGCCCAGGCCTGCACCCTGGAGAGACTGGAAACAACACTTTTTGGGTGCAGATTCATAGTCTTGCAAGACTGACAAATGCCACCACCATTTAAACTCCACCATTTAAACCCCGCTGTAACCATGAGATGACGAGTGCAGTGTTGCCGATTTAGCGTGTTTGCACATGAAACATTTTGGCCATCTTTGGTCATTTTTAAAAAATCTTGCGCTTTTTGGCAGTCAAACTAACGGGAAAATATTTTTTGAGTTGGCAACACTTGGAAGAGTGCAAGAAAGATTCTGCAGACGATGCAAATTTTGCACTACTCAGTATTCAATGAGAGATAAATTGCAACATTTGCATTCAACAGTGCTGTTGTAATAATGTAGTTCTCTCTAGTAAATAACTACTCCCATGATCCTTACACAGCCATGTTTTGGAAGTAAGCCAGAATGCTATTATGTCACTCTCCATTATTGAAACCAATGTTTCAATGATAGATACAGGAAGGCTGGTAGAATACAAAAGGTAATGAGAAGCTTTTAAGCTGAACCATGAGAAGTTCTTGGAGGAACAGATCAGTGAAGAATCTTGATACGTGAAACAGTGTTTATGTTTAATGAACATCTAAATACTTAGAACAGTTTTTTCCTTTAATGAACAGCTTGATACTTGAAATAGTTTTACATTTAATGAACAGCTTGATGCTTGAAACAGTGTTTATGTTTAATGAACATCTAAATACTTGAAACAGTTTTTTCCTTTAATGAACAGCCTGATACTTGAAACAGTTTTTACATTTAATGAACATCTTGAAGCTTGAAACAGTGTTTATGTTTAATGAACATCTAAATACTTGAAACAGTTTTTTCCTTTAATAAACAGCTTGATACTTTAAACAGTTTTTACATTTAATGAACATCTTGATGCTTGAAACACTGTTTATGTTTAATGAACATCTAAATACTTGAAACAGTTTTTTCCTTTAATGAACAGCTTGATACATGAAACAGTTTTTACATTTAATGTACATCTTAATGCTTGAAACAGTGTCTATGTTTAATGAACATCTCGATGCTTGAAATAGTTTTTCATTTAAAACTCTAGTCACTTCCTTAAATAAAAGTCGAAGAAAACCATGATCTAACAGTTCCAAACTGCAAAAGTATTTATAATTAGTGCCAGAATCCAGGAATTAGCAATGAAGTGATTGCCAGAGGGAGACTAGTTTACACCTAGCTGTTTTTTATAAGTGGGAATCACCTTCTTCTAATCCATGAAGTCTTTGTGGCCGATTGGTAAAAACTAGTTTCCCTCTGGTAATGAGGGTGTGAGTTTGATTCTCACTGAAGGCTTACTCTTTATTTCTGATTGCGCTGTTATTTGTTGCCATAGAAACAGTGGCACGAAAGTTGTATAAAAACAACTAAAATTAGGATAACGGTAAAAACTAGTCAAATTTAATAAAAAATAATTTACTTAAATATGTTTCTGATACTAATGGTACTGCAAACTATCAGTGTTAAACGACTAAATTGTCTGAAACCGACAATTTATCTGGGGAGAAGAATATTTTGTAACAGTACTATTACATAAACAACTTTTTTACTGTGTCCAAATTGAACAAAAAAAGATTTTATATAATTTCCATTAAATTTAGAAATACAAAAGTTACAATAAATTTAGAATAAACCTAGACACAACTTTTCACAAAGTTAGAAATAGATAGCTTTTGAATTAAGCTCACACAAAACAATTTAAATTCAAAAAGAAACAGCACTTATTAAGGAAAGGGGTCTCAGTTTCTGGCCTCTTAAAAATCAAAAAAAATGTTTTCACAAATAATCTTTGTGCTTTCAATCCATAAGACTCTGGGGGTACACAGAGAATTTGTCAGTTTTGAAAAAAGTTTATTTTTCAAGGTTTTTATTTCTCTTAAAATTTAAATCTAGCCTTTTTATTAACTGTTGTTTAACCTCTTTCCCTGTAGAATAATACAAATGTCTCTCAATAAAAAACAAATTTCTGGATCTACCCCAGAGTTTAATCATTTCTTCCATAGCCCATATCCCACCTTTCCACAAAATTCCATTAAAATTCATTGAGAACCTTTAGAGATATTGTGTCAATAAATGGACAGACGGACAGATAGACAGAGAGACAGAGAGACTGACGGACAAGCAGACGGATAGACGGACAGACATGAGTGAATACATATACCTCTTTGTTGGCAGAGGTAAATAATATTCTTATATGAAATGTGCATTGAAGCAATCTTGTATTGATACGAAGAGACATGTGCCAATTCATGTTTGTATCATACACATCAAGATACAAGAATCAGAATTATTCTCAAATGTCAGCATTACTATCAATATGAATTTGCTTCATACAATTCTGTAGAAAAACACTTATATAGTGAATCATATCTTTATCAAAACTCTCTTATATCAAGATATTTGCTTCAATTCAGTTTTACTATATTAGAAACCATCAACCAAAACTGTCACCAAAACTGTCAACATAGGTTTCTTCAGTTTTTAAGCTGATCTGACTGGCTATCTATGTATGTATCACATATTCAGGCAACACCAATTGAGCTAGAGTGCTGAAAATTTAAATATTTACTCCTTATTATTTCTAGAATATTCTCCCCCTAAATTGCTTTTTAGTGGGTGGTTCAATTTGCAATGTAAGTTTATGCTAAATTGGTCCCTTATTTTGTGTCCAGCAGAGTCGTTTTTTTAAAAATTCAAACTTTATTCATTTATTCATTGATCACCCTTTTTTCCAATTTGTTAATTGATCACCCCCAACATGGCATGCTGCCAAAAAATGTTGGCTGGTTATGTATGTATCACGCTCAATGGAACTAGAGTGCTGAAAATTTAAACATTTATTCCTTATGTCTACAAAAAAACGTTTTTGTTTTTTGTGAAAATATCCCCCCTAAATAAGTTTTTTGTGGGGGGTTCAATTTGCAATGTAAGTTTTTGCTAAATTCATCACTTAGTTTGTGTCCAATTGTTTTTTGAAAATTCAGACTTTTAGTGAGAACTTCCCAACAAAATGCGAGAGAAGTAACTTATTCATTCCCAATATTTTAATTGATCACCCCCAACATGGCATGCTGCCAAAAAACGTTGGTCATGTGACAGTTTCTATTGAGTGACTAACCAGACCTGTTCATCTTTCCTATCAAATAATTAATAAATTATCAAATACAAAATTAACTAGAAAAATATCTAACTGAAATTTGTCACAAGAAATTATTTACTTCATATAAGTAATTATAATTAGTCGAGATAAGATATTAAAAACACAGAAAAAGAAATGATGTTTTGCAGGAAATTTAAAAGACTTCTTTTAGTTAAATGAAAACTTATATGCAGGAATACCTTGATTAGTATGGTTTTTATTAGTGTGGTTTTGTATGGTGTAGTATGTTATGGTATTGCTGTACAAATTAATGTAACTGAGTATAAGCTGAAAGAAAAAACACATTAATTTATAATAAGACCTTGAACAGTGCAGTTTTGAACAGCACGGACAGTTTTGGAATGAATTAACTACACCTAATCAAATTAAACATGTGTATGAAATATATCAAGTTTTCATATTTATTCAATAAAAAGAAAAGAATTAAAGATATAAATAAAATCACAAACTGTGTAAATAGAATATTTTACATTCTATATAACTGTATAAAATAATATTTCACAGCATTTATTAAGTTATTAGTGAAATATAGAAACTGAATCCACGAAAGAATTTTATTTAATACCCACACAGCTACTCTTATAACAAAACATGATCCCTTCAAATAACATTTTAATCAACATTTACATGTATTTTGTTTCTTGTATCAAGAATCAATGAAATTCATTCATATATAATGATGGAGGATGCATGGGTAAAAAGCTTCTAGGAGATTACTTGGAATGAAATCAAAAAGAATTTGTTGATCGCTATAAGAAAATTACATTTTTTGTTTTATTTTCAAAAGTCTTAAAATAAGTATCTTAACTTTAGTTGGCAGATTTATAATTTTCAAATAAGAATGGATTATCCGTCTACATTTTGAAAATCCTGCTGCACAGATTTAAAAGGTAACAAGAGTGGGTGTAGTCAGATGAAAACATGAACTTTACAATTTTCTAACAGAGGAGAGCTACATGCTGTGTTAAGTGAAAAACCTAATCGGTAAAAACTCTCTAAGAATCACACATATACGCAACAAAAATGATTTGTGTATGGTTTCTCGTGTTCTAGAGATACTATTTTATAAAACTTTTCTGACTTTTTTCTCTAAAGAGCACTACAAGCTATCTTTGTTTATAAGGTTAAGTACATGTACAAGTTTTGATGAAAGTAGACAGCCAACGTGTTGTGTATATTGAAACTAGAAAAGATGAGATAACTGTAGATGTGGGGGGAAATGACGACTACAAAGAAAAAAATAATCTGCAGAAAGAAAAAGATAAAAAGAAGGGAAATAAGAAATAGAAGCAGAAAACAAAAAAGTGAGAGTGAGATAAAAAAAAAAGAAAAAGACAGTGAAAAACAAGAAGAGCAAATACAAAAAGAATAAAGAAAAAATATAAAGAGGGGTAAAGAGAAATAAAAAATAAATAAATAAATTTGTGCTTTGTACGATTGTCAATCATTTACATTGATCTGAACAGCTCAAAATAATATGTTTGAATTTTTGACAGAATGTATCCAACCATGTTAAGGTAGACTGTTTTGCACTCACAATCTCCTGAAAAATATCTTTCCAGAAACAATTCCTCTCTTAGGCATTGATATTTTGCAGAGCTTTCTTTTACTTGATTTACAAAGATTTTTTAAAATGCTGATTTGTGTAAAGATCTATAATCTATAAAAAGAAAATAGAAAGAATAAAAAGACTTTCCTTTTCTTTAGTCAATTGAATCTGACAGTTTCTGACAAAAGGATGAGCTAAATGAAATGGAAGACGATTTCTTGATATTAAACCACTTGGATACTGTGAGGGTTTTTTGCGAAATATTCCTTAAAAAATCAGGTCTTTCACCTCCTATGTAAAAGGATTCAATAAATCTTTTATTCTTTTATTGGCAATGAAGTATTTCTGTCATTTTGTCATTTTTGCATATTTTTAAATTAGAAACTGTCAACATAGGTTTCTTTAGTTTTTAAGTTGGTCTGGCTGGCTGGCTATATATGCATGTATCACCTGTACAGGCAGGACCAATGGAGCTAGAGGGATGAAATTTTCAACATTTACTCTTTATTATGTATAGAAAAAACTTTTTTCTTGTTTTTTGAAAATTCCTTCCCTAAATACATTTGGGGGGGGGCGGGTTCAATTTTCAATCTGAGTTTATGCTAAATGGTTCCCTTAATTTGTGACCGGCAGCATTCATGCTTGTTTTTTAAAAATTCAGACTTTTTAGTCATCACTGCCCAACTAAGGGCAAGAGAAATAACTTATTTATTGATACCGCCTTTTCCAAATTTTATAATTGATCACCCCCAACACAGCATGTTGGTCAGGTGATGGTTTCTATTAAGTGACTAACCAGGTCTCTTTCTTATAATTTTTAACTATTGAAGCTGATAACTACAAGAGAGACTTGGCTTGAATAAACTACCAATAAGTGATGGTCAGTCACAAGACCTGTTTCTGAGCGGCCAAATAACAGAATGTCTTGCCAAGGGACATGTAATGTTGTCTGATATTAGTGCCTTTGTTGTTTGTTTGTTCTTATCTGTTTAGCTGTGTTTAGTTTGAATGTGTTTGATTCATAACTGTATTTAGCTGTGTTTAAGAAAAAGAAGCAGAGGCGATTGCCTGTGAAGAAGAGACCTTTTTATATGGGAACATTAAGTTGGGTTTACATAAAACAATTGTACTGCACCATTATCCTCTATTGACTATACGGTTCCAATTTTCAAACTCCTTGCCCTTGGTGAGAAGGCCTGATCTGGGGGGGTACCCCGTTTGCCCCCTCAGCAGACACCCATCACATCTCCTTTAATCCAAATTTAATTATAGAAGGTCATTTAAATTCCAACTGCTACTGGTGTTGTTCGCATAGTTTGCCAGTTACTTCTTAATCTTATGAAATAATGCTATCATTTAGTCCTGGCAATGACTTCTAGGGAAATGCATTTGTCAATGTTGGTGTTATACCAACATTGACTAATCATTTTAACCCAGAAGATAGTGGAAATCTGGAACTATTGAAAAAACAGTCATGGTGTTCTCATGCATAATTTCTGAGATATGTATGAAATTAGTTTATCTATATATTAGTTTATATCTATCTATATATATAAAGAAGCAAAAGATCAGTAATCATAAAGTGGGATAGGTAAGAGGTATACTATTGAATTAGTATTTATTTGCTCTTGGTTGGTCTGGGAAAATCATTAAACCATCAAGGCTTTCAAACCATGTTTGCTCTCCATTCAGTGGTGCATGCTCTATTGGAAACAAAACATTCGGTTGCCCTTAAAAAACTGTCAATAAATTCAGAAGAGAATATGGTAGAGAAAAAATATATTTGATTTAGTAGTACAGTCAAATTGTATTTGAACACCAAAGTTAAACAACATCGCTTGGTCATTACCTAGATGGGTGACCGTCCGGGAATACCAGGTGCCGTAAGCCGAGTCATACCAAAAACAAAAAAATGGTACTCAATGCCTCTCTGCTAAAGAGATAGGAGTCATGCCCACCCCTATCCAAAAGGATATTAGTGATATGAAAGAGGACCCTCCAGGTCGCATCTGACTATGGTCAACCATTTATTTGTATTATTATATTTGATTCTCTTAAGTAAATGGAGTATGGAGGTCGGTGATGAAGACGCAGTTTCTGTTGCATGCATCAGCTTAGTGATCCTTGCAAGTTTCAAGTCTGGTCGAGACCAGGACTTTATTCTTACAAGTTTTTATGACCACCCCATTGGCAGGATGCAAATCTACTGAAGGGATACCTCCAGCCTAATCACACAGCTTAGAGTGTACTCAATTAGCTGCTGAGTGCACAGGGAAATTTGTCCTAATGAAGAGTTTTCTACACACTTCGCTCATACCGGAAATCAAATTGCATGTGAGGCAGACATGATTCTCTTTTCTATTTTCTAGTCCTCCCTCCAATTCATTTTGATCTTTTTCTATCTCTTAGAGTTAACCCTATCATTGCTCTTTCCATGGCTCTCTGTGCTATTCAAAGTTGGTTTTTAGCTTGTTTTGTTAATTTCCATGTTCTGGTATTATGCAACTGTTGTAGACTTTACACTTTAAGCACATAGGCAAGGTGTTCTTCAAAATAACTCTATTCATACTGAATGCTTTCCAACCTATCGTTATGCATTGATAGTATTATATAATTATTAACAGAAAGAATTATGATATAAAAAATAATATAGAAACTGGAATCCATGTTGTATAAAGCACTTGATTTTACTATTTAATATTAATATTCAAAAACAATATCCACCACTTCATTTTTATATTCAGAAAATTGTGCTATCTTAGAAACTGTCAATATAGGTTTCTTCAGTTGTTAAGTTGGTCTGGCTGCATGTAACATGTAAACAGGCCCTGCCAATGAAGCTTTAGGGCTGGAAATTTAAACATTTACTCCTTATTATGTCTAGAAAAAAACATTCTTTTTATTTTTTGAAAATTAAATATGGTTTTAGTGATGGGTTCAATTTGCAATGTAATTTTATGCTAAATTGGTCCTTTAGTTTGTGTCCGGCAGCATTCACACTTGCTTTTTGAAAATTCAGACATTTTAGTGATCACTGCTCAACAATAGGTGACAGGAGTAACTTATTCATTGATCACCTCTTTTTTATACTTTTTTAATTGATCTCCCCCAACATGGCATGCAGCCAAAAGACATTGGTCATGTGATGATTTCTATTTAGAATCTAACCAGACCTGTATGGTTTGTGTAATCTAGAGATGACAAAAGTATCTCAATTCTGCTAAAGTAGTGTCAAATTCCAATGTTTTTTACTCAAAATTCCATATTTGGGTCAACAATTTCACCAAATCTGAGAAACCTCCAAAAAGAGTTAATCTCACATTCATCCCTACCATTAATGCTTCTGATAAAAATATAAAAAATCTATTGCTATCACTAGAGCATCATGGGAAGTGTTCTTTGTTCAGAACAAAAAAAAAATAGATTTTTTTATTCTTTTACTTACAGTTTTTTAAACATTCAAAACAATTTTTGTTTTTTTAGGATTAATTTCAGGTTAGATTTTTATCTTTATTTCTTTCTTTTTTTCCCCTATTGATTTTTTGGTCCATTTTTCTGATTTTTTGTTTTGTTTTTTCATCCTTTAAACTCTTTAACTCCTTCTCTCTATCTTTTCATTTCTCTCTCGCTCTTTCTACATCAATAAAAATGTACTCTCCCCTCACTTTCCTTGCCAACCCTAACCCCACTACCATTTTGTACATTTTACCTTTTTCCCATTGCTGTTATTGATAAGTCTACCTGAATTTGATGGCACCCTCTTTGGCAAATGGCCATCAGACATCACACTGAATACTAAAGAGGAAAATGTCATTCATAAAAGATACTATTAATACTCCTATTACAAGCCATTACCTTTCTGCTACTTTTAGTATTGATGATTTTGCTATTGGGGGCAAGTTTTGATGCTCAACTAGTAAAAATGTTGATTCACTTACCAACTATATTTATATAAATATGAATGTTCTTACAAAAGGATAGGTTAGATCAAAGCATTAGTGCAGCAATAGGTTTAAATCCATCATTGGTTACTTATATAACTGGTTTGTTTATAATTTGAACACATAAAGGTACAAATATAGGAAGAAAACCCATAGTACCCTATTGCTAGGTATGAACAAAATGGATGAAAATGAAAAGAAATTTCAAGTGTGTAAGCGACACCAATTTTTAAAAATGTATGATAGACAATGCAGTACACATATATTTGAGAGGAAAAAATAAACAAGATTAAAATGCACGACAGCTGCACCATGCAAAAAAAGACATGTTATCGCTTGCAGTTCCCATATTTTGAAATAGCAGTCAATTTACATAAACAAAAAATAGAATAA
>VCCN01007088.1:872901-892372 GCA_006491835.1 Architeuthis dux | reverse complement strand
AAATAAGATATTGGGTTCATAGCCTCTACCGGTTTCTATGTTGTGTGAACAGGAGGTGTGAACTAAGGAATCTCTCATCTCGGTATGAGCTAAGGAAAGAATTTCACTTCTCACAATGCACAAGAGCTTTTTTCATCTTTAGGCTTGTCGATGTACCTACATACAAATTATAAAAGAGAGCTATATCTATATACACATATATATGAATGGATAAGATTGTAGAGCTGTATCCAAGTTTGTATATGTATGCATATATGCATTGGTATACACATTTGAATAGAAAATAAACAAAAAAAACAAACCTGTGACTTAATATATTTCATTGTAATACTATTCTACCCATTTCTACAAATGTCCGTGCATCTGTATCATGCAATTTCTGAATCTAAATATCGCCTTTAAGATCAATACAATAGACACATGATTTTTATTTAACATAATGGAGAGACTTTATGCATTTTGAAAAATGTTCTTCCATCAAATTATATTTTGATAGACAGGGAACATTAAATATTATGAAACTGGAAGTGAACACCAGATAGAAACAAAAAGACAGGCAAACAGACAGACTAAAATAAAAGAGGGAAATTTTTGATTGTTTTTGATTTTTTATCATTTAGGCATGAAGAAAAAGAGAAAAAATTTTGTATGAAGAAAAAGAGAAAAAATTTCAAAATGGATGACGACTCAAATATCTTCAAATCTTTTAAGTTTTCTTTTTTTTGATAGACAGGGAATATTAAATATTATGAAGCTGAAAGTGAACACAAGATACAGAAAAATAGACAGGCTAAAATAATAGAGAAATCTTTTTTTTTACCTTTTACGATTTAAGCATGAAAAAAGAGAGAAAATCTTTTTTAAAAAAGGATGATGACTCTAATATCTTTAAATCTTTTAAGTTATTTTTTTCTGTCCAATTATGATATACTATTTAGTTTCCTTTTTTTCTAACCACACATATATGACTATATTTTCTTTTTTTATAACTACTTTATTCATTCACAATGCTAGGCCCCCTGAGTGTTTTATTTTATTTTATTTTTCTGTATTTATTTTTTTTCACATCAATTTCCCTATCTGATAAGCCATCTCAAAAAGGCATAGCATGAAATAAACTCATATTGCATGCGTGAAAAGACAATAGGTTTCAAAATAGACATTTCTCATTTATTTAAAAGTTTTTTTGTCATGTTGCTACATTTTGACATTCTGGAACGAATACGACAACCAAAGAAAGTTGGAATTGTATTTTCTTTCAAATAAGTACAGATCTCCAAATAAAAAGGGCATTATTTTTATTTTGAAGTTAAACACTTTTTGATACTTCTGGATATAAATTTGATTCAAACAATGCAATGTAATTGAGAAAACAAAAAAGAATAATTTGTACCTTTTATGTTGCTCATCTGTTACGAATATGCACTGATAAGTTCATGTCCTGGTTGATATCCAAATGACTAAAGTTAAAAAATGCTTAGTGTATTATCATAAAAATTGCAGAAAAGACTGCCTGTTGTATAGCCATCTTGGTCTGTGGGTGGAAAATCCTGAACTTGGAGAAAAAGCAAGACTCAAAACTTGGTTTAGAAATATGATGATATATTTTTATTTGCATCAAATACATTGTGCCGTGGCAGAGAATGAAGAGTGGAAGAGAGATAATGAGAGCCAACAGACTGTTCCCAACAGAGAAACTGGCCCCATGTTCCCAAGCCCAACTGTCGCTTTTATCGGGTTTGAATGCCCACGCTGATTTTCCAGCCAACACCTGCAAGTTCAGTCGATATTCTGTTTATAACTTTCAACACCTGTGTGTCTTTCAGTCCCTGACACCTTGCAGTTTGGGGTTTTCATCGATATCCTATTTATTTCAACACCTGTGAGGGTCAAATCTGTGACCTCCGCCCAGGGCTGCCTAAATTTCCAACAAGCCTAAAACACTTGCAGCATCCCTGTAAATGAGCCGGAGTCTCATCCTTTAAAAAGAGCCAAAGAAAGTGGATCACCAGTGCCAGAGAACACCGAAAGGGTTCATCATCTGCGCCTATAGAACTTCAGTGCTCCTACTGTCCTGAGTGCGCGCCTCAAGAATTGAACATGTGAGCCACATTCGGGTCCACTTATTGCAGCACAGCCACAGACTATTGTTATCATTAATCACCACTACACACAGCACTGGTCTATTGCTGGGTTTAGGTTATTCATTTGTTCTGTCATTTATATGTATCTATCTATGTATCCGGACTTCACCCAGCCCTAACCAATGTTTATTTATGTTTTTTCAAAATTCTCCACTAAATAAGTTTTTGTAGAGGGGGTTCAATATGCAATGTAAGTTAATGCAAAATTGGTTACTAGTTTGTGCCCGCTTGTTTTTTTGAAAATTCAGACCTTTTTTTTAGTGATCACAGCCCAACAAAAGGCGAGAGAAGTAACTTATTCATTTTTCCAACTTTTTAATTGAACACCCCAACACAACATATATGGGTGGCAGTGATTCATAATTTCCCTTGGAATGCTAGCTACTGTTTTCTTTTCTTCTAAGCATAAAAAATGCATTTAAGTACAAAAGTACTATTTGAGTGTACGCATGAAATAAATTATCAGAGTGTGTGGGGGAGGGCATGGGCTTATGGCAATTCTTTGGTTAAGGGGACAAAGGGTTTGATTTGCCTGAAATTTTATAAAAATTAAAAACATGTACTGATTTCTAATAAAAGGTCAATCAATCAACGATACACAATACAAATATCACACAACATGCAACTTAAAAGAAATATTGTTTTCAGCCTTTCTTGGCAGCAAAAATATAAATTGCCCGAATTTTCCCCATTGTTTTGCCTGAAAGGGGTGGGGGGCAGTTGCTTGAACGGCACGATATTAGTTATTGTGTTTACGTACACTAGTTGTATTAGTAGAGTAATATTATCTTAATTATGTTTTTTATTAAATGAAACATTGTCAACCATTATTAATTTTTGACTAGTATTTCGTTCATCTTAATTTTACTTGCTTTTCATCTAGTAATATTAGTAGTAATATTATCCTGATTTTATTTTTTATTAAATGAAACATTGTCAACCATTATTAATTTTTGACTAGTATTTCTTTCATCTTAATTTTACTTGCTTTTCATCAAAACTACTCAGACTGCACGTCTACACCAGTGAGTAAAGATGAAAGAAATACTAGCCAAAAATTGATAATGGTTGACAATGCTTCAAAGAATGTTTTGATCTCTTTTTCCTTTCTTCTCTTTTTTAAAATTTCTTTTTTAATCATTTATACTTTTCCTAAAAGAAAACAAACGAGAGAAAAACAGGGCTTTTAGTCACTCAATAGAAACCGTCATGTGACCAACGTCTTTTGGCAGCGTGCTGTGTTGGGGGTGATCAATTAAAAAATTGGAAAAAGGGGTGATCAATGAAATAAGTTACTTCTTTCACATTTTGTAGGATCACTAAAAGTCCAAATTATCAAAGAACAAGTGTGAATGCTGCCGGACACAAACTGAGGGACCAATTTGGCATAAACTTACATTACAAATTGAACCACCCTTTAAAAACGAATATTTGTAACGTTCTGGTTGTATTTAGTGGCTCTGTTCGCTTTGTTAGTCTTTTTCTGTTGTAGCTGTGTGAGATTAGAATACGTTTGATTCATAACCGTGCTTAAGCGTGTTAAGAAAAGAAGACGGAACAAGATAATACGTGTAATGGGGTTCTTCACCTAGTATGAAGTGGGCCTTTCCCGTTCCCACTTCTGGTCCGCGTTTTCTGGGACCGGAAACGGAATAGAGGTTGCTGGAAGCTTGCTTCGGCATGTTTATTGATTTAACATATACATACATTTATATAAACATTACAATATTAAGGAGTAAATGTTGAAATATTCAGCCAACTAGCTCCATTGGTGGATCCTGTACATGTGATACATACATAGCTTGCCAGACCAACTTGAAAACTGAATGTTGACAGTTTTGGTTGACGGTTTCTAATATCTATAAATGAGTTAGAAGCATAGCTGAATACTGCTGTGAGCATACCCGACTGGCATATCAAATAAAAATATAAGTAAATGAATAACATAACATTTAAATCTCAGCACACACTGCTAACATGATCATTGTACAGAGCTTTTTTTAACTTCAACGAAATCCAATGCCAAAAAGGTTTTTGTTCAGACCAAATTTGAATCGGTTCATAGCATTCCTAAGAAAAGACGGATAGAGAGAGTGGGTGAAGAAAGAGGAATATTTTATTTTCTTTTTTTACATCACACTATGTCAGTATGGGAAATTATGAATCACCTATATATGCTTCTTGTTACCTTGTGAATCAAATAGTGGTGATGGGCAGTGATCATTAAAAAAACAAGTGAGAATGCTGCTGGATACAAATTAAGGGATTGATTTGGCATAAACTTACATTGTAAATTGAAGCCCCCACTAAAAAAACTTTTTAGGAGGGGAATTTTCAGAAAACAAAAAAAACATTTTCCCTACTCATTGAGGGGAGTGTGTGTGCAAAATTTCAAGTTTCTATAATGGACGATTAGGGCTGGGCAACCTCTGGATACATTGATAGATACATAGATACATATAAATGTCAGAACACATGAATAACCTAAACCCAGCAACAGTATTTAAACCAATGTTTTGGGTAGCAGTGATTACAAAGAAAGCAGACTATACAGAGTTTATAACTAATGTATACACCTCATATATATATATTTATAAATTCCCAATGAATTATATTGCATTTCGGACAATATTTTTCGTTTTATTTTTGATGCAATGATTTTTTTTTTTCAGACATTTTAACATGGGATTAACTTGAAAAATAAGTTGGAATCAAATAGTTTTATTACAGAAACAAATGTAGCCAAATGCTGTCAAAAATTGTATAAACAATGTTGCAGGTTTTGAATAGTGTCTGTTCTTTTTCTTATTGTTATTGCTATTGCTGGGTTTGTGCTTGATTGCAAATATGTGAGCCCCTGTTAACTGAGACGGTCTCTGATCAAAAAATAACAGACATTAAGTTGCTGACAAACAACAAGTGGGCAACACATTACTGTATTTCCCGATGTTAAAGACGCTATTTATTTTCTTAAATAAGTCTTGAAAATTTACCCTGCATCTTACAGGCTGAAATTTACTTTTTTCATAAGCTTATCCCCACCCCAGAGACAGTAATCTGAACTCCTGTAAATGACCCCTGAATGAAGTGTATAAATTGTAAGCTTGGTTTAATGACAGATATTAACAGATTAAAAATGCAAACAGAAGAGGTACTTACAGTAATCCTTTATTCATATAATGAACATGGTTATCCACACACGTGTGTCCTTCCGAGCTCTGTCTTCTACTAATAACACAATGCAATAATTGCTGCACGTTGACCAGAACGTAAAACAGCGCCCCTTAACGGAAGTGGATAGAACCTCTTCTGCATAAGTGGAATAACTCATGATACTTACTTAACATAAATTTTACTTAGAGTAAAACAGTAACTAAACAAAAGTATCATAAAGTTTTTAAAAAGATATTTGTAATCACAAAAATTCATTCGCGTATCAGTATCATCCCAAGAACCCACCAGCACAGGCACCAGATGTGACTTGTATGAGAGAGGAAATGAATGCCCCTACCCCGTCACAACAAGGTTCAACATTCAAAAATACAATAAACACCTGAGGAAGGTTAGAGTGTACAGTGGCTGAAATGTTGTAATAAAAATAAAACAAAGATGAGGAAATCAGTCTAAACTAACCAAAATACAATGACCGGTCTGGTTAGTCACTCAATAGAACCCATCACACAACCAATGTCTTTTGGCAGCATGCCGTGTTGGAGGTAATCAATTAAAAAGTTAGAAAAAGTTGTGATTAATAAATAAGTTTATTCTCTCGCCTTTTATTGTCTGAATTTTAAAAAAACAAGCATTAGTGTTGCCGGACAGAAACTCAGTGACCAATTTAGCATAAACTTACATTGCAAATTGAACCCACTACTAAAAACCTATTTATGAGGAAAGTTTTCAACAAAAAAAGTTTTTTTCTAGGCATAATAGGGAGTAAATGTTTAAATTTCCAGCCCTCTGGCTCCATTGGTACTGTTTGTATATCATATACATGCCAACCAGACCAACTTGAAAACTGAAGAAACCTATGTTGATGTTGACAGTTTTGGTTGATGGTTTCTAATTAAAACACCTGGTTTAAAACAAATTCAGACAAGAATTGTTAAACTTTAATCTTTAGCCATAATTATTGAAGCCATTTCCTTCAATTTTGATATCGTTTACTTCCATACAAAAAAGCATAAAACATTTTAAAAAGAATAAACAAAATCAAGGAAGAAAAAAGACAGTTCTGGTTAGTCACTCAATAGAAACCGTTATGTGACCAATGTCTTTTGGCAGCAAGTCGTGTTGGGGGTGATCAAATAAAAAAATTGGAAAAAGGGGTCATCAATGAATAAGTTACTTCACTCGCCTTTTGTTGCATTACTAAAATAGTCTGAATTTTTTAAAAAAACATGCTTGAATGCAGCTGGACAGAAACTAAGGGACTAATTTAGCATTAACTTACATTGTAAATAGAACCCCTCCACCCACAAAAAAAGACGTTATTTCTAGACATAATAAAGAGTAAATGTTTAAATATTCAGCTCTCTAGCTCCATTGGTGTGGCCTGTATGTGCGACAGATAGCTAGCCTGCCAGACAGATTCACTTAAAAACTGAAGAAACCTATGTTGGTTAAGTTGACAGTTTTGGTCGACGGTTTCTAATGCATATCATCTTAACAAGTGTTAACAGAATTAATGTCATGTGTTGCAGATATCCTTTTTCAGCCACTTTTAAACCAGAGGAAAAATTTAAAAGCAAATATCATTATAGGAGAAAAAAATTCAAATAAGATTCGATATCTCTGCACAAACCTAAAAAAAAGTATTGAAAAATAGATTTATTCAACTCTTTACTAACAGATTTACGGAGTTGAAATTGCTTTCATTTTTGTAGCTTTTTTAATCAATTTTTTTATCTACCTTGTTCCTACTTTAATTTAAATATCTGATAACAGAGCCACCATTTTTAATACCCACTTAAAGAGTTATATTATTAGTCTGCCTCTTTGTATACACAACCATTATGCTTTCTGATTAAAATTCCTTTCTTCTCTGGTGTCTGGTGAACCAATAAAACTTGTTGATTTATTAATCACTGCTACCCATAACACTGGTTTATTGCTGGGTTTAGGTTATTCATGTGTTCTGACATTTTATCATCAGCTGGATGAAGGCCTTTTCCATCTCCTTCCATGACTTCCTATCTTGAGCTAACCTCTGCCAGGTCTTGCTGGCAAACTTTTCTATCTCGTCCCTCATCTTGTGTCTGGTCTTTTCCTACCTCGTTTACTGTCCCATGGGCACCAATCGGTTAATCTCTTTCCCCATCTATTATCATGTCTTCTTGCTAGGTGGCCAGCCCATCTCCATTTTTGCTTCTTAATTAGTTGTATAATATCCTTCACTCTGACATTTATATCTATCTATGTATCTATCTATGTATCCAGACTTTGCCGAGCCCTTACCATTCGTAGTAGAAACTTGAAATTTTGCACACACACTCCCCTCAATGAGTAGGGAAGATTTGTTTTGTTGTTTTTGGAAAATTCCCCCCTAAATAGGTTTTTAGGGGGGTGTTCAATATGCAATGTATGTTTATGCTAAATTGGTCACTAGTTTGTGCCCGCTTGTTTTTTGAAAATTCTTTTTTTAGTGATCACAGCCCAACAAAAGGCGAAGGAAGTAACTTATTGATCACCCCTTTTTTCTAACTTTTTAATTGATCACCTCCAACACAGCCTGGTGGTGATTCATAATTTCCCTTGGAATGCTAGTCTGATATATAATCTGTGTGCAGATTCTTTAAAATTAGTATTGATAAAAAATAACCTAGTGGCCTAGAGGCAGGGTAACTCTGTTGTGTGTTCAGATTGTTGAAATTATGACTGGTCTTGATGGATCCTGGTTGTCTGACAGATAACATATGAAGCTTGTATCAACATTCAGCTCAAAGCATTTGCCAGATAAAAAGATGGATGTAACAATAACAAACGTGGAGTTGCCGGCTCTTCAACCTCCCACATTCCATTCTTGAGATTGTTGTTTCAAAGTTCTCTTTTAAATGGGATTGGATAGGAAGTTCATTGGATTCAACACTTTCTTTTTCATTTAAAAGAGTTTCTTCATTGTTTTATCCCTACCAACACATTTGGAAGAGGTATATGTATTCATTCTGCCTGTCTGTCTGTCTGTCCATGCAATATCTCCAAAAGTTCTCAATGAATTTCAATGACATTTTATGGAATGGTAGGCCATGGGTTAAGGGAGAATTGAATAGATTTTGGGGTGGATCCAGGGATCTTTTGTTTTTGCTTGAGTGAGATTTTTTCATATATTGTGGGTAGCGGTGATTAATTAAGGGAGACATGAAAAGGGCTAAAAAGGAAGAACTAATAGAAAGAGATCAGCTGAGGCGATATATCTCACAGACCCTTGCAGGGGCATAGCTTATTTTAAATCACCCCCCACCCCACCCCCGGGCCACACAAATGGGGGGGGGGGCCCTAAAAGCTTTTCTAATAATATTATACAATAACAAATCTCACTAAATGTTGGAGGGGGCCCCTAAAAGCTTTTCTAGTAATATTATACAATAACAAATCTCACTAAATGTTGGAAGGGGCCCCTCAAGGAACCAAACCTCCCAGGCCCCCAAATCTCCAGCTATGCCCTGGGACCCTTGTGGATACAGCTACAAACTTCCTTCTGTTTAGTTCAAGTGTTTGGCTAGCAGTGTGTGTAGAGCAAGGGTTGGCAACCTATGGCCTATAGCCCATATCCAGCCCTCAAAGGGATTTTGACCAGCCCATGAGCAAACATTGAGATACTATGCTTACTTTTCATGTTTTAAAGATTCTTTGTCTTTCTAATAGATTTAAAAGATGCCTTGATTGAAATAAATAGCAACTAAATTGAGTTCTTTGATTACTAATCAGCAACATTGGTTAAACACAAATGATTTTCTAGTCTGCGTTATTCATTGATTTGAGGCAAAATACAACTAGATGGATCTAAATGGATAATTCCCATATTTCAAACTTTTTTGTGGCATTTATCTGGTCCACCGTCTACTCATTGTGATCCAGCCCGCAGATGCAGAAAGGTCACTGACCACTGGTATAGAGCATTAGCATCACAATCTCCATGTATGCGTTTGACAATGGTTGAATCAGACACAAAAAACAATTATTCAAGCAGAAGCAATATCATTTTGTGTTTCGATCTGCAAGTATGTACGCATGGGCTTCTATATTGTATGTATGTGCTTGCATGTGTGTGTGTACACTTGTGCATGGTTATGTTTGCCCACTCTGGACCTAATTATATGACCCATCATTTGTTATCTGGTTTCAGCTGTGTGTGTGTGTGTGCATGTGTATATATATCTTAAGAAAGCTGTTTTCAAGGCGAAAAAATGTCAGGTAATAAATAATTATTTCTAAAGATTTCAAGTCTCAGCACTGTCTTCTTTTTATCATAATGTTGGATAATCACCATATATATATATATATATATATATGTGTGGGTATATGTATCTGTCAAGCTATTTATATATCTATCCTGTCTATCTATATATCTTACTATATATCACACACAGGCCCTGCCATCTATGGTCCTACTGCTGCAAAATTACCCTTCACAAAAATCTTTGTTCACAAAGCCAAATCATTCATTCATATATATATACATGTGTGTGTGTGTTTTAGACCACAATGTCATTTCATATGTAGGACATGCTATAACTATTTCATTCCACCAAATTACCTGCTGTCTAAGCATAAATGGCTTTTTAAAAAACCATTTTCCATCTCAGCTTCAATTGTTGGGGAGAAGCAAACAAAACTCGGTTAAAGAATGCATATGAAAATTGCTCAATGAACACACAAAATCCTATATTACGCAGCAAATTATTGAAAACTACAAAAAATAGAAATTCCATTAAAAGAAAAAAATTCTCAAATTGATAAAAGCTGGTTTCCAACTATTATCTAATTTTGAAACTGTCATAAACCACTGATACATACATTACCATCATAAAAAGAACGTTTCCCAACATATCACAAATAAAGAACCGATTCTCCTAATATTTAAAACTAGCTAAACTCGTGGAAATTCCATGGGTATTAACAACTAAGATTATCCATTATCTTTGCTCTATTCCCATCCTTTGCCCGTATCTTCTAATTCTCACCCTTATCCCTTCCAATCTTCATTTCCCGTCCATGTTTTTATCTAAATTTTATACAAAAATGGATTAGTTCCATATGTGAAACTCTTACTCCTACTCCTCATTAAACTACCTAACTTTCTTTTCTCCCCCTCTCCCTTCCTACCCACTTATCAAATTACCTAACTTTCTTTTCTGTCCACTCTCTTCCTACCCTCTTATCAAGCTACCTAACCTTTCCACTATGTTACTACTGAAAGCGTAACATTCAAACACAGGTAGGAACAAGCAGAATAATAGTATAGATCTTCACTTTACTGATGAAACAAAATCCAGACTACTCTGTATTAAAACATTAAACATAATCTAGCATTCCACAGGAAATTATGAATCACTGCAACCCATATATGCTGTGTTGGGGGTGATCAATTAAAAAGTTGGAAAAGGGGGTGATCAATGAATAAGTTACTTCCCTCACCTTTCGTTGGGCTGTGATCACTAAAAAAGGTCTAATTTTTCAAAAAACAAACAGGCACAAACTAGTGACCAATTTAGCATAAACTTGCATTTCATATTGAACCCCCTCTAAAAACCTATTGGGTGGAGGGGTGAAGGGGGTTCAAAAAACAAAAAAACATTTTCCCTACTGATTGAGTGGAGTGGGTGTGCAAAGTTTTTACTATGAACAGTTAGGGCTGACATAAACACATGAATGGCCTAAACCCAGCAATAAATCAGTGCTGTGGGTAGCAGTGATTATTAAGGAGAAAGAGCTACAAATATATACATTAAATGTGTTTGAATATGGTAAAATGAAAGAAAAACTTAAATAGTAATGTTACTCAAACTAAGTTCTCCCATTTACCACAAGAACTCACTAAAGTACAGACTAACATCTTTAATTTTCATTGTCACCAATTTAGCTTAAGCTCTCTACATCAATTTCATAATAAAGTGATAAATATAAAAAAGCAGTAAGAAAAACATAAGTAAAGACTATCATTTGAAGGGAAATTATGAATCACCACCACCCATATGTTGCATAGTGGGGTGTCCTGGACTTCATCATAAAGGAAACTCAAAGACTTGCTTATAAAAATATCTGGACATATTTTTATTACACAACATACATCTTTGTCGGCCGGAGAGTAAAGAGTGGGAGAGAGATAAGAACCGCCAGTCTGTCCCCAACAGGGTGCAAAATTTCAAGTTTCTACTATGAACGGTTAGGACTGGGCTGAGTCCAGATACATAGATACATAGATACATATAAATGTCAGAATGAATAACCTAAACCTAGCAACAGTGTTAAAACTGGTCTGTTGTGGGTAGCAGTAATAAATAACCTAAACCCAGCAACAGAGTTTAAACCGGTCTGTTGTGGGTAGTGGTGATTAATAACCTAAACCCAGCAACAGAGTTTAAACAGGTCTGTTGTGGGTAGCAGTGATTAATAACCTAAACCCAGCAACAGAGTTTAAACAGGTCTGTTTTTGGTTGCAGTGATTTATAACCTAAACCTAGCAACAGTGTTTAAACTGGTCTGTTGTGGGTAACAGTAATTAATAACCTGAACCCAGCAACAGAGTTTAAACAGGTCTGTTGTTGGTTCCGGTGATTTATAACCTAAACCTAGCAACAGTGTTTAAACTGGTCTGTTGTGGTTAGCAGTGATTAATACCCTAAACCAAGCAACAGTGTTAAAACCTGTTTAAACTCTGTCTAGGGTATTAATAACCTGAACCCAGCAACAGAGTTTAAACAGGTCTGTTGTGGGCAGTGATGATTAATATCTTTTTAAAATATTATAAAAGAATCTTCTGTTTCACAAAATATATAAAATGCAAAACCTTTGTTTATTTTTCATTTATTTCTATTCAAGACTTCATAATCTCTCTAAGAATCTTTTCCTCTAACTTTTCTAAAAGAAATATTCTCAGTACAGGTAATCATAGATAAGGTCAAGTCATCAAAGATGATACCTGACAGGTAGTAATTACTTCCCAAGTGGTAACCTAAAAAAATTATTCCTACAGGCTGAGATATTTTTTTTAAGAAATCTCTATACATTTTTTGTTTATTGCACTATTTCAAGAAAACATAGCTTTCATCTTCCTAGAGAATTAGTTTTGGGTTGTTTTTCTTATTTATTTCATGTTTTATTGACTTCTGATCATTTGTTATTCTTTTTTAATACATCCTTCAGGCTTTCAAAATGGATTCATGATTTATTTTCTGTTCTTTCTTTTTTACTTACTTCTGATTTAACAGTTTCACCTGCTTGTATTAGTTCTATTTTGCTTGCTCTATTCTGGGAGATGCCTCTCCACATTGTACGCTATTCTCTTTGATCATCACTTGTATTCTCTCTTCACCTGCCTCCAAGATCTCAGCTCAAACTTTCACACAAGACTTTTTTCCGAATCATCTCTCTCTTTTTTTCTTCTTTCATTTTTTGGCAAACTTGCTCTAACTTTGTGCGTGTCTATTTTGCATTCATTTTAAACACCCGGAAATTAAAAATGATGGAAGTCAACATGCCAGACAACTTCTTTTAACAGCTTATGGGTTTATTCTATATTCCATTAGACTTTTGAGTTTAAAGTATTTATTTAGCCATTTTGTTTTTTCTTCTTTTGGTTGTCTCCCCCTTTCTGAAAGTAGTTATTTTTTAGTTTTCTTTTATTTTTTATTTTTATTTTTTTTGTCTTTTGTGAAAAAATATAAATTGAAAAAAAACATTCATTTTTCAAATATTACATTTCAAAATTTGATAACATTTTTATACAATTTAATATTTACAGAAATTCTTGAAAGGCGTATTCATTTATTCATATTTATTTCAGAAAACAGAAATTTTCACATTTGCCACCATATTTGACAAAATAGGATATGGAAAATATGTGAAACAGTCAGAGCTTCTATTTCAACAGATTCTTTTTTCATTTCAAAATATTTTTCAATTTGCTGTCATTCTGCAGAGAAATCTGTTTAACAATAATTTTTTTTAATAAAGCAACCATTTTTCAATTTTCCATATTTGACAAAACACAAGTCTTTGAATTTTTATAATTTGTTTGGGATGTAGAGGAGAAAGTTGTTGCTCATATTTTATTTAAAACGTTTTCTTTTGGTAATTTTTTACAAATTTAATATCATATTTATGTTTCTAATTTTTCCACCGTATTTTCAATAAAAATTATTTCGTGATTTTTAAGTAGTTGAGATAAGGAAAAGGTTAGTGCCTTTCCACATTTACCACCAAGGCTACACAGCATCAGACTTCTCCTTGAAAAAAATAATGAATTGCTATCATTGCAAATACTGCCCGACATCTTTCAACATCCTGACAACGCCAGCTGACAATTTGCCAACCTGAAGATGAGAAACAATCTGCAAAAAACAATGTTCTTAACAGTTAAGATACTGAAACATGACACAGTACTTTCCCTTTGACGTTTACACCTGACCTCCCATAACTGCATCTATTTTGCATTACTTAGAAGGAAAGAACATGGTGGTGGCAAAATAGGGGATTCAAGGGTTGTCTAGACACCAAACTTGACACATACCATAAGTGGGTTTTGTAGCCAACCCTCAACAACAGTTTAGTATACTATCTTTTATTCACTTATTCATTGATTTATGTTAATAGAATACATTTCTGCTTTTTACATACTAAATACAAGCTACAACCATCTGAAGTCAACATAATATTAGGTTGGTGCAAAAATAATTGTGTTTTTCACCATCAACTTTAAAACAGTATATCTCAGCTTAGAATAAAAGTTATTAATTGAAATAAGAACCTTCAGAATGTACACACTTTTGCCAATTAGAAACAAGTCTATTTATTCTGGAAGCATAAAATTCAGGGGTCCTGGAACCAATGAATTCTTCAAGGGCGTTTTTAGCTGCTGCTTGGTTGTTGAAGACCTTCTCGTGCAGGAAGTGGTTGAAAGGCTTGAAAAAGTAGCAGTTGGTCAGAGAGAGGTCTGGTGAGTAAACTGGGTGAGGTAGAGTTTTGCAGCCTAGTTTGTTCAATTTCTGCAGGGTCATTCACACGACATGCAGTTGGTCATTGTCATGGAGAAGAATTGGTTCTTTCCGATTGACCAATATTGGACGTAAACATTGCAGATCTTGATGCATTTTGTCGATTTCTTGGCAATACTTCTTTGCTGTGATGCTTTCGCCAGAATTCAAAAAGTTGTAGTGGATGATTCCACTTGCCGACCAGTAAATAGTGACTACAATCATCTTTTGATGCAGGTGTACAGAATCCATTTTTCATCACATATCACAATGCGATCAAGAAATAGACCTTTTGTTATGCTTTTCATTCAGCTCATGTGGCACTCATTTGTCGAGCCAATTTGTTTTTCCAATTTGGTGCAACTGTCGAACAACTGTCAAATGGTCAATGTTTAGTTCCTCTGCAACCTCTCAATTTATCTGCCTCAAAAAATTGCTTGAATCTGCATTTTTTCCATCTTTGATTTGACAGCCTCAAATAAACCAGAATAAATAGTGGAAAGAAATGTTCTGCTTAAATAAATAGGATGAGATTCACACTTTAAAATGGTATATTCCAGTTAAATAATAGTTTATTCCAAACTAAGCATCAAAGTTTAGAATAACAAAAAACACAATTATTTTTACACAACCCTAATATAACCTTTTGGTTTGCTCTATCATTTAACTTGAATATTACAGATTGGTCAGTTCACCAAAGTCACAAATGTCATCTGGATTATCTTTTTGAAGCAAAAAGACATTAAACTTTTTTTGTATGCTTTTAATTTTTAATTTTTTGTTCTACTCAAATGAATTAATATGAAAAAATATGCAAAAAGCAAATGGTTTGTGCATATACACATTTATGCAAAACGGTCAATATATAACTATTGTACATTGATTAGTTCAGAATACTGTATTCATGGCCGGATTAGCCTGTACACAAACTACGCCATGGCGTAGTGCCCAAGACATTGAGGGGGCTCACAAATAAATAACAATACAGAACTTTATCACTATTCCATTGGGAAAAGGTGGATCATAAATAAAATAATTACTTAATACGTTGAGCACATGAATAAAACTATTATTTTATAGGTAAAATACCCTCTTTTTAGTTTATACAATGAGACGACTTATTTTAACAATTGTAAATGATTTTAATTACTATTTTTTTAAATTATTGCATATTTCTTACATTTTTTACATTTTCTAATTATGAACTTTTGAAATCTTTTAAATATTTTTTGTTTTTTCTCTTTCTATTACATTAAAAAAAATGTCTGTCTTACTTCAACAATTTCTTATTCATTCAAAATTAGAAATTTGAATTTATTAAATAGTAATTTTCATTTTCTTAAAAATCTGTGATATATATATTGGTGGGCCCCAAAATTATGAGTGGCGTAGGGCCTATTGTGGTCTTAATCTGGCCCTGGGTATATTTGTTGTTTGTTTTATCACAACATTTTGGCCACTGTACTCTCCAGCCTTCCTCAGTTGTATTTCTCTTAGATGGACTGCCTCACAGGACTTAAGGGCTCCATCCTCCCTATTATTTTACCTATAGCTGGGGTCCGGGAAGTGGATTCATGCCTTTCCCAAGAGCATTAAAACAAAGTAAACACAAAACAGGTCTGGTTAGTCACTCAATAGAAACCGTCACATGACCAATGTCTTTAAGCAACATGCCATGTTGGGGGTGATCAATTCAAAATTTGGGGAAAGGGGTGATCAATGAATAAGTTACTTCTCTCACCTTTTGTTGGGCAGTGATCATTAAAAAGTCTGAGTTTTCAAAAAACAAGCATGAATGCAGTTGGACACAAACTAAAGGACAAATTTAGCATAAACTTACATTGCAAATTGAACCCCCCCCCCTAAAAACCTATTCAAGGAGGGGAATTTTCAAAAAACACAAACCGTTTTTGTAGACCTAATAAGAAATAAATGTTTCAATTTTCAGCCCTCTAGCTCCATTGGTATGGCCTGTACACACAATACATAGATAGAGTGATAGCCAGCCCAACTTAACAACTGAAGAAACCTATATTGACAGTTTCTAATATAAAGGAATGCAAGTAAAGGATGAAAACAGAAATATGTATGGTTTGATTTTAAGAGTTAAAAACACAAACTTTATGCAAGAAGAACCACATTTTATTTGCATTCAGCACAATATTTATGCATGTTTTGTGGTTCTCAATGCTGAATTTCAGGAAATAAGTTTTAAAATTGAATTAAATTTTTAAATGAATTAAACCAATTATTTTTTCTATCCTGCTAAAATTTTATTCTGAACCAATCAGCAAGATTGAAAAGGCTAACTAACATTGTTATTTGGAAGAGTTAAAGAGCTGTAAACTAGTATTTCTAAAAAAATACAACTTTACAGTTGGAGTCAGCCATTGGAAACAAGTATTTAACCAGGAGCTCACCGGAATGTTGCTCCAGCACCTCTGTAAAAAAAAGCACTGAACAGTACTTTCCCTCTGACTTTTATACCTGACCTCCCATAACTGCATCTATTTTGCATTAATTAGGAGGAAGGAACAGGGTGGGGGCAAAAGAGGGGATTCAAGGGTTGTCTAGACACCAAACTTGACACATAGCATAAGTGGGTTTTGTAGCCAACCCTCAACAACAGTTTAGTATACTATCTTTTATTCACTTATTCATTGATTTATGTTAATAGAATACATTTCTGCTTTTTACATACTAAATACAAGCTACAACTATCTGAAGTCAACATAATATTAGGTTGGTACAAAGATAATTCCAGCACCTCTGTAAAAACAGCCAAAATAAATGAACAAGGCAAAATGCTCTGACACCAAGAAGTTGTCAGCTCTGGCATCTAAAAAGTTAGCATTGGACCCCTGTATTCAACCCAACTCTGCAAAAGATTATAATGGAAGTGTTTTCAGATGTTTTAACAAAAGCCCAAGAAATGTCTGGAGGATTTGCAGACCAATACAGATAGGGAAAGAATGCATGCATAGACAAGAAAAACACAGTTTGTATTTGTTCAAATATTTATGAACAATACTGTATTTTGTCTATTTTTGTGACTCCTGTGTTTTTGATTCTGTAAATATCTTGGTTCTTAATAAAAGAAGAGTCACAGATGGTAACTGTTCCATTTCTGCCACAGTTATTAATAATAAATGATGACCAGTTTTCCTTGAGCGACCATCTTTCAAACAAAAAAGAAGTTGCTCAGTTTCTCAAGAGAACTTCCCATGAATAATAAAAGTGTCAGGAATGGATTTGGAAGAAGAAAACCTTTGAACATAAAAGAGATATTTAAAATTGAACGGCTTCTTGAAATAGATTTTAAAAAGAAAGAAGATAAATGATAAGAAATATTCTTTTTTAATTCAGACAATAAAATGTCTGGAACAAAACCAAACTTGGAATGTCAATAATTTATTTTGCCTTTTAAAGATAAAGAGGTATCGTATTAGGAATGTCAAAATTATCTCTTAGCATTTTCAGTGTAAAGAAGTTTCAGTGTAAGAAATAGATGCACCTTTTAGCCAAGCGTCACCTCTTAGATGTCAAGAAAAAAGAAACAAGAAAAAGAAACAAGAAAAAGAAACTTTCTTTATATAATTTGTTGCTATCAGAAAAGAAAAAGAATTGGTGTTTTTCTTTTTGCTCTCTTTTTTTGAAGAGTTACTGTCATTTGTGAAAGTTTTAAAGACAAATGATCTTCTAAAGTAAAAAAAAGTATTTGATTTGGTATTCTTTACGGTAAGAAGGAAGAATTGAAAGAAAGGAGAAGAGTATTAGTATGGAGATGAAGGAAGAAGAGAAGAGGAGCTAGTGACAATGAATATTTAGAAATAATGCAATTGTACATATACAGAACAAGGGAACACCAAAGAAGAAAGTGAGAAAGAAAGAAAGAAAGAGAGCAAGATGGACTTGAAAATTGAAAAAATAGAATGCAAACAAGCAAGAAAAACAAAAGAAAGAAAGAAAAAAATAAGAAAGAAAGATAACAAGAACGAAACAAAGAAAGAAAGAAGAACTTGAAAATAAAAACCATTTACAAAAAGAAAGAAATATAGAATGCAAGCAAGCAATAAAAAAAGAAAGAAAGAAAGAAAGAAAACCAGAAACAAAGAAAGAAGGAAAAAAGAAAGTGAGAAAGAAAGAAAGAAAAAGGACTTGAAAATAGAAAACCATTTACCAAAAGAAAGAAAGAAATATAGAATGCAAGCAAGCAAGTAAAAAGAAAGAAAGAAAACAAGAAAGAAAGGACAAAAAAAGAGAGAAAGAAAGAAAACAAGAAAGAAAGGACAAAAAAAGAGAGAAAGAAATAAAGAAAGAAAACAAGAAAGAAAGAAGGAAAGAAAGAAACAATGAAAGAAAGAAGGAAGGAAGAAAGAAGGAAAGAAAGAAAGAGAGAAAGAAGGACTTGAAAATGGAAAAAAATTTACAAAAAGAATGAAATAAAGCAAAAGAAATGTTAGAAAAAAGAATAAAAACCGAAACAAATTAATAAAAACAGAATCATAAAACAAAACTAGACTGATTGAAAGAGAAAAACTGGAAGTAAAAAAGGTGTTGAAAAAGGAGAGAAATTCAAAATACAAGTAAACAAACTCAAAAAGGGAAGATGGCAGACAACATATTTGAATGATAACAAAAGAATCTTGTATGTCTCTTTAAAGACTAATATCGTTTAACAATTCTCATTACACCAAAATAATCTCAAGGAAATGAAGAGAAAAACTAATCAATAAGATTTGATTGCGACTATTTATGCCATTTGTATTTGTTTGGTTGCATTTCAGGAGACGATTGTTGAATATTTATAAAAAGGAAAAGAAACTAAAGAAGAAAAAGAAGGTGTAGTCTCTTTCTTTTAATGCTATTTGCATAAATGGTTAGAAGTACCCCAGGTTGTTCTTTTATTCCATGAGATGATTGGAAGAGAGTTGCAAGCCGACAGCCCCGAGCTGAACACAAGTTCAATAACTCTTGAGATTTTAGTTCAAGGAGTAAAAAGTAAAACAATTGTTCAAGTTCAAATTCTTCGCAATTAGTCCTGACGTTTTATGAAGGGAACTCTCTAAATCTTGTTTTTTTAAATAAAAACTAATACCAACAAAAAATACTATGTAACAAAGAAAAATAGCT
>VCCN01007088.1:708195-721140 GCA_006491835.1 Architeuthis dux | reverse complement strand
TCGACTTGATAGATAGAAGTGCAGAAAGCCCTATCTCTAGACCGGACTTTTATTTTTATTTAATAGCCTTATTCCTCCCTTGGACTACCCAAATTCCCCTCTGCGTTAGACCCTAACAACCTTCCTAGAAGTTGTTAGTTTTTAGAAAAAATGTTTATTTAAGGTTTTACGAGGGGGGTTCTATTTACAATATGGTAAACAGGACTGTTACTTTCCATCCACTGTATAGAAGTGAGGCTTCAAAGTATTTGGTTACTTCTCTGGTGAGGCTTCTTTGATATTTTAATGAGGATTTTTCTGTGCTTTCAATTATTATTTTTTCTATTTTTCTAAAAACTAACAACTTCTAGGAGGATTTATTAGGGTCTAACGGATTAAAAGCACAAACAATTACTAACAGAAACAAATTGTTTCTATTTTTTTTCGACTTGGTTAACGGATGTAGATCTTTACCAATTCTTTTTTTATTGTTAAACTATATATGATTTTATTCATGATAATCTTTACTTGTGTGTTTATTTTCATTAAAATAGATTTGCAGATATGTTTCTAAGACACAAATAAACAAAAATGAACAAATAACTCCTTTCTCCTCCTCGTCCAGTACTCATAATAAATTTGAAGATTTTCAATAAATAACTAATTTCTACCCTGGAGCTAACGTGGTTTAGCTTGATTAATCAACTCAGAACAATGTCTCAATTTTTACCATGTCTGCTTCCTTCTGTTTGAAAAAATATCTTATATCTGCTTTTTTCTTCTACATTAACATTGATTGGTGTCTTGCATGTGAAATGTGCTCAAAAATAGCAACGAGGCCATAATTAATGTTCTACTGTTACAGGCTGATAATAATGATAATATTATTTAGGAGGGGTAAGTAAAAACTCAAATTCGGAAACTTCTATTATATACATATACAGTACCTGTCATAAGTATTTGAACAGACAGTCATTTTACTCCTAATCATTTGGATTTGAGAGTTAAAAACAGGAGCATTACACAAGAAGAACCAAATCTTTTGCAATCAAAATAAGAAGAGGTGCCTTTAGTTTAAACAGTTTGTTTGTTCAAATACTTATGTGCATTACTTTTTATAGGGTAGTGCTCATAAATATTTGAACAAGCACAAAATCTGTTTTCAATCCCTGAGATTGCAGGGTCCATTATAGATTCTGAGCAGGGGAGGGGGATTAACTTACTAGTTTGGCAACTCTTCCATATAGCAATGTGATTTCACTTTTTTAATCACCTTGAAAAATTCTTAACAAGATTTTAGAAGGATAAAAACAAAAAACTTGCTTTTTTTCCATTTAACAATTTAATTATTTTTAAAAAAAATATTTTCAGGAAATTTAGCATTCAGAACCTCAAAACATGCCTTGTTGTGTTGATTGCAAAAAAAGTGGTTCTTCTTGCATAATGTTCCTGGTTTTAACTCTCAAACCCAAGCAATTAGAAGTAAAATGGCTGTTTGTTCAAATACTTATGACAGGTACTGTATTATATCATGTATATATACATAAATCTTTTTCTCTAAAAATCTCAATTTTATATAGTGAGCATCTTAGATACAAACACTTTTTCTCTAAAAATCTCATCTTTATACCAAATTTTGCATGAAATTTTAAATTATTTTTGGAATCAAATTTAAAATCATTCTTACAATTGTAGTTATTTTTTTACTACATTCTATTTATAAAATATATGTATGCATGCATATATAGACAGAGACATATATACATTATATTAAATATAGACAGGGTCATTCTGCAGATAATACACAATTTTAAAAAGCCTTTTATAATTTTCATTGAGATTTTCTTCTATTTTTTATATTGGAAAAAAAAATTGGATTTTTCTAAAAATTTAGTTTGAAATATTTTAAATAAGTCTCTATAACAGTAAACTCAATTTGTATCTGATTCTAAAAAGGACAGTTCTGGTTAGACACTCAATAGAAACCATTCACATTACCTTTGGCAGCATGTGGTGTTGGGGGTGATCAATTAAAGACTTAGAAAAAGGGGTGATCAATGAATAAGTTACTTCTCCTGCCTTTTGTTGGGCAGTGATCACTAAAAAAGTCAGAATTTTCAAAAAACAAGTATGAATGCTGCCAGGCACAAACAAAGGGACATAATTTTGCATAAACTTGCATTGTAAATTGAAATAATAAGAAGTAAATGTTGAAATTTTCAACCATCTAGATCCATTGGTGTGGCATGTATGTGTGATACATACATGGTCAGCCAGCCAGACCAACTTGAAAACTGAAGAACCCTAGTTGACAGTTTTGGTGACAGTTTTGGTTGAATGGTTTCTAATAAATATACATTATACCTGATATTCAATTACTTACGAGGTCATGTTAACATCTTTCTTTAAACTTTATTTTTTTTAAATTACTGGAGTCAACATGAATTTTGTTCTGATTGAACTTATTGAGTATTATTTTGGCAAAGTAGGACGACTTAACCGTCAAAAATGGATTGCATCATAAGAACTGATTTGACCAATCACTGCTAAAGAAGCTAACTAATTTTTTTTACTTTCGTACTAAGCTGGCATGGCAATGACTGTTTGAGCTTTAGTAAAAAATGATTATTTTTTTTTATTTCTTTATTAAATCAAGTATTGTAAACCATTTTTAGTTTGTTTAATCACAATTTCAGTAAGGATGGCACAGCAGTGTTATTGTTTTAGTTATAGTAAAAAAAGCGATTATTTTATTTTATTATTTAATTTTTATTTAGACAAAGTATTGTAAACCATTTTTATTAATTTTTAACTACTATTTACCTTCATCTTAACTTTTAGTTGTTGTTTTAATTACAATTCAACTTGGTTTTAGTAAAAAAAAAGATATTATTATTCGTTAAACCATTTTACACTTTGTGATTTTTAAAAAATCTACTAAAAATTAAGCAAAAATTAATAAAAATGGTTTACAATACTTGATTTAATAAAAAAATAAAATAAAATAAAATAATCGTTTTTTAATAAAACTCAAACAGTCATTGCCGTGCCAGCTTAGTACGAAAGTAAAAAAAATGTTAGCTTCTTTAGTGGTGATCAGTTAAATCAGTCCTTATGATGCAATTCATTTTTGACGGTTAAGTCGTCCTACTTATATTTCTCTTTTGGTTAAATACTTGTTTCCAATGGCTGACTTTACCTGGCAGCAAAGTTGCATCTTTTTTACAAACACTAATTTACGGCTCTTTAACTAAGTTAGTCCTTATGATGCAATCCATTTTTGACGGTTAAGTCGTCCTATTTTGCCATTATTTAAAAACCTGTTTTAACACGATCCAAAGAATGACCTCTAGATAGAGATTTGATTAATGCTATGAAGTATGAGTAGCTTTAGAGAACACAACTGAATTCATGATAATGATCTCCTCATATTAGAAACCACAAAAGGTTAGTTCACTCTTAAATAGGCATGGGAATGCATCAATTTTTTCTTTCTCCCTCAATTGTTTCTTGTATGAATTGTATAATTAAATGTACATATGTAGTTCTATACGTATATGCTTATTTAGTTGCCTTCTTAAAATTAAGAATTCATTTTTTAAATTGCTTTAATATCTTTGGAATTAATACTAAATTGTGTTAAAATTCGTAATGGATCAAGTTTACCCTGAAAATTGTTGAATTGAAATGGGACACATTTTGTCTCAACAACCAGCTTTGTTCGAATTTACTTACATTCAATAAAAAATAGGTTGTTTTTTTTTAAAACTAACACATTTTCGAAGTTATCAAGATACTTTCTTCCGGAAAAACAAAAAGTATTTTTTGTGCTTTCAATCCAATTATTCTTCGGAAAACTAGGTTTTAGCTCTTATAGCAATTTTTAGAATTTACCTTTTACAGTCATTCAGTAACTGTCATCGTAGCGTAATAAAAATATAAAAAGAAAGTTGGATTGAAAGCACAAAAAATATGTTTTATCTTTCCGGGAGAATATATCTTAGTAACTTCGAAAATTTGTTAGTTTAAAAAAAACAACCTATTTTTTATCGAATGTAAGTAATTTCGAACTAAGCCGGTGTCAAGGCAAAATGTGTCCCTTTTCGATTAAACAATTTTCAGTGTACCTGATGTAAACTTGATCCTTTGTAATTGTTCTTTTTGAGCAAAAAGTCTATTTGAATCACATTTTAAAATATCATTCATGAAGAAATTTATAAAATACAACTGGATTATGATAGGTGATTTTTTCATGTTATTATTATTAAGACTTTTCACAACATTGATTTCCTGTGCTCAAAATTAAATAAAAAAGAAAGAACTTAGAATTCATTCTAAATTAACAAAATTTTGTTTCATTACTTTTAAAGAGTTCTTTCAAAAATGTGATTTGTACCATCAATTATAAAGTGTGGTTACCCTTTTATATGTATTTCAGTTTTAAATTTTCATTAAGGAAAAATATGTTTTACTGACCAAATAAACTTGTTTTGTAAATATCTATCTGTATGAATGGGAATCTGCCTTCATAAAATATAATCTGCACTCTTTTGTATTTCAATTTAAAATTGATATCACAAACAAGAATTTTGTAATGAGATCCAATGTTTTTATGAAAATTCAAATGGAGAATAATGGTTGCCTTTTTTAAACACTCAATATTTCCTGTGTTCTCACTGAATCTAGGTAAAAATGGCACTGGTAATAAGGGCACAGGCGAAGATGACACAAATGGAAAATTAGGAAAAAATGGTATATATAATTAAAACAGCAGTAACTTAAAAAAGACCCTTACCCTAACAAATGTGTCATTTTTTTCCTAGTTTTCAACTTGTGCTATTTTTTTATATTTTTATTACTTGTGCCATTTTTACTGTACCATTTTTACTGTGCCATTTTTACATGTGACATTTTACTACACCATTTTTACTGTGCCATTTTTACTGTGCTCACCAAAAATCAGATTTGAACCTGATTTTATCATTCGTTGCTTTTCTTTGCAATTTCTGGTTTGCTCGAAACTTTCTCTATTTTTAATTTTGAAAATAAAAATATTGTTCATTGTGTATGATATGATCTGACTATTTTCCTCGTCTATATCATCATTTATTCACAACGTTTCGGCCATGTACCCTCCGGCCTTCGTCGGCTGTTCTTAGTTCTAGAATGTTGAGACAATTCCTAGGACTAGATACATCACGTCCGTTTTTTGTTATCCCATAAGTAACGCCCAATTTGTCCCAAAAATAATGCCAGCGAAGCAACTATTTACTAGTTACTTTTAATAGTAATTTAATAATAATTTAATAGTTGCTTCTATTAGAACTGGCATTAATTTTGGCACAAATCGGGAGTTACTTCTGTGACAACCTATATATATTACTATAAATCAGTGTTTCAGTGCCAAATTCTGAGTTGCTTCCCTTTGATTAGGTGACCTGTTTATTTTTCAGACATGGCCTTTTTGATAAGAGGTTCCCAGATGCTATTTATATTGATGCTCAGTTGGCTGAACAAAGTATGTGTGCCATTTCCTTCAAATGTCATATTCATCAATTGTTCCCCCCACTCTATAATTTAAACTTCATCCCATAAGGGCCTGTGCCCAAGCTCTCTCACTCCATGCATGGTCAACCATGCCAGCAGAGAGGTCACAGCTGAAACATTATGAATAAATGAACATACAGATGAAGAAAATAGTCTGACCATATCATACACAATGACAAAATTCAGACAAAAATATTGTTATTTGTTTTTCTAACACAATGACACATGCAAAATATTTTTTTTCTCCAATACAATTACACATGCAAAAATTTTAAGATTAATTGGTGGATATTTTATTTATAGCAATCACTGGTTTCTTTTTTTTCTTTTTTTGAGAATAAATCAAGCAATTCTAAAAGTTTTTAAATTATTAAATTTTTTACAATTAATATCATTAGCCAGTAAGCTTATATTTTCAAAAAAATTTATAAAGTTTTCTAAATGCACAATTTTATAACAATGGTGCATCCATAAAAAAAATATGAAAAATGTCTAAATCATCTTGAATTTTCTGATAATCTCTTTTCTTAATTCAGTTCTTTTTTAAACTGTTATTCTTATCTTTGTTACTTAAAACATTTTGTTTGGACAGTTCGCCGAACTTCTTTAGGAATGGTCTTAAATAAATATTTAAGACTACACACTAAATTCCACATTCACCTGAAGAAGGTGAGAAAACTGACCTGCCAAAATGTTGTTTTAAAAGTAACAAAGATGTATATAATATGGTCGGATTATTTTCCTCATCTATATGTTCACTTATTCACAACGTTTCGGCCGTGTACCCTCCGGCCTTCGTCGGGTGTTCCTGGTTCTAGAATATGGGATCACTTCCTAGAATGCATGCTCATATTGGACTTGACACGTCACATCTGGGTTTTTATATATATGCCTAACATCGGTGTTATTCCACATTCTAGAACCAAGAATGCCCAACAAAAGCTGGAGGGTAGATGGCCAAAACGTTGTGAATAAATGAAAACTGACAAGGAAAATAGTCTGACCATATCATACACAAAAACACAAAATTCAGATAAGAATATTGTTATTTTTTTTACATACAATGGATGTCCCACTGATAACAATACGTCTTGGTAGAATTTCAAATTAAAAACTTGTTTTGAATTTCATGACTGCTTCCACTGTTAATATTCTTTCAAAAAACATGGTAAAGTCTAACTGGCGTATGAATCTTTAATTCAGCAAATTTCAATTTATTTGTTTAACACTTTATTAGGTATTTCGATATATTGTTTTATATGCCTAATCTCCAAATAAAAAATGTTCTAATCATAAAAGAAGGGTAATTGTTTGGATTAGGTTCGCCAAAACAAGGGAGGTAACTTGTATGGAGAAATACTGTTAAAAATGACAATGAAAATTCATTTAATCATATTTTTATATTAATTTCAACTGTATATTGATTTTAGTGTTACAAATATGAAAAAAAACCCTAATCCTAAACACTAACCCATAACATTAACTTATATCCTTTGTAGTTAAATTTAATAAAATACAGTTTTAAATGGTCAAGTTCTCTGCTTTAATTTGTTCTGTAATATGTTAGCAGCAGCAGCTTAAATAAGTGTGCCTACTGAAGTTACCTCCCTTGTTTTGGCGAACCTAATCCAAACAATTACCAAAAGAAGACTGGTTGTGAAAATTGATACCAAAAGGTCTTAGTTTATGAAAATTTTGATTTTTGATTTTTTCTTTTTCAGGAAGAAGGAAATATAAATGGTCAAGCAAATATTGGACATAACTTACGATTCCTTACGGCAGTGACGCTGTTCTTCTCATGGGTGATGGTATCTTCCTAACACATGCATAAAATCAATTCAGAAAAATTCTTTAAAAATATCAGAGACGCCATCAAGATATCCTGTTGCTGCAGATGCCTTTCTAAAAACTTAAAATTTGGTTGCCCTCTGAATCCCCACCAAGAAAATAAAAATAATAAAATTCAAGAAAAAAGAAGGACGATTCATTGAAAAACAAGAAGCAAAAAAGAATCAGAAAGAGTAAAAAAAAGAACACAACAACAAAAAGGAAGCGATGAAAAAAGAATGAAGGAAAAGAAAAAGAAAGAAAAGTTGAAAATAAAGAAAAGTCAAAGAAAGAAAATTGACCCAAAGATCATTCAAATAAAGATATTTCTTTCTTTTTCTTACTGGTGGCTGGTAAAAACAACTTGATTCTGGAAAAGGGCAAATGTCCACTTCTCATTCTAAAACTGGATTTAAAATGGTTTTATTGATGAAACTCAACAAGACCAGATCAGAAGAAGCACCCACGCATACTCGTAATACTCTAACTTCTAAGATGATTCAACCAAAATACCTGCTCATCAAGTACTAACGAGACACTTGGTTGTCTGGTTGAATCACGATTGTTCTGGACTGAGCTGAGAAAACAGAGAAGAAAAAGACAGCAATCTGAGGAGAACAGAAAGAAAAATGGAAAGAAATTGAACAGAAGGACGAACTGGTATAAAAGATGAAAAAATTTGATTTCTAAAAATGGAATATGAGAGATTAAATTTTTTGTTTGAAAAGCAGAATAAATACTGAAATTATAAACGGGTTTGATTAAGAAATCAGAATACCTAAAGGAAAGGGAATTAAAATGCAAAGAAAAAAATGGCAGACAAAAACAGAACGTGAAAATGCAAACGAGGCTACAAAAATGGTGGGGTAGGGCAGGAAAAAGCAACAATAAAACAATGAGGGAGGAGATAAAAATGCTAAATGTCTTTTGTAATATTTTTTTTTCAATTTCAAAACATATCAAATTAATTTTGATACATAATTCGACTAACAGAATGTAAAGAAATGTGAAAAAAAAGAATTTAATCTCAATTTTTATCTCTTTCTCTCCCTTACCCACTTCAATTTTTCTGTGACTTTTATTTTAAAAAATCCTCAATGCATAAAATCAACTATGACTTTTTAATTTACTGCTTAAAAAGCCAGTCCAAAAATTTCGCATGAACAAAAAAAATATTCCTCAGAAAACTGTTCAAATATTTCTTTGAATGATGTTGAATTCTTTTTCTTGGTATGGAATCTTATTTACTAGCAGAACTCTTCATTGGTTGACTGGAATGATGTAGAATTGGCACCGCGCTGATAAGTGTCTAATCTTGGATACAAAATGAATGAACAAAAGATTTTGCATGTATTTCATTCCCACTATCAATTCCATAGCTGTCTTGGAATACTAAGTGAAAAATAACTCTTCAGCCATAACGGCATATTTTGCATACTGGGATCTTCTTAACTTGGTGGGGCAGAGTTAGAAGAGGGGAGGTGAGAAGAGGGGAACAAAAGAAAATTATCAAAATGGTTGTAATTACTTAAGGAAAGCTAGACTAGAATTATGCATAAAATCAGGGAACAAATATTTAGAAGAAAATATATATTACATAGGCATATATTTTTCTCTTTGTTTCTCAAATTTTGGGTTTAAAAAGAAAAAAAATTAAACAATTTAATATCTTTTTTGTTAAAAAGTTAGAGATTGCCTAAAGATAGCCAAAAATCCGAAAGTGTAAAAATTGTAGAATATTTTACTAAACTAAAGATATACATGCATATACACACATACATATATATATACAGGCAAGCATATACAGAAAGAGAGAGCTGTGCATGCATTTGTATACAAACATATTCAAGACCACCAATTGAAATCTAACAGTTACTTCCCTTCTTACTGCTTATCAACAGTACGAATAATACAAAAAATTGCGTGTAAAATCAGCTTTAAAAAGCCTTAAATTGACTTCTGTGAGCCTCAAAAGGTATCGTTGTGTTTTTTTCATTTAAACAAATTTGTTCTTTTCTCTTAAATATTGTTGTATAAAATAACATACAAAGGGAAGCAACTCTAAAATTGGGAAATCTTGACATTGTGTATATGTGTGTGTATATACAATACATACATACATAAATAAGCACATGTATGTTATCTAAATTAATTTTTATAGTTAATTTTAAATAAAATAGAAATTTGTGAGCTACCTGAAAACGTGAAAATACAAATTTAAAATAAAAGGAATAAATAAAAAAAATAGATTGACAAATTAAACTAAGACAATTAAAAGAGGGAAATTCCAAATTTTAAATCCTCCCCCTCGCTTTTTGTTTCTCTTGATTGTGGTTTTTCTCTCTCTTTTTCTTTCCCTCTTTCTCTAACTCCTTCAGTTGATCTATCTTTCTTCTTTACCCGGTTCTTAAAATTCAAGTTGAGCGTCTTAAGGGGGATAACTCTTTCAAGATACATTAAGGGACATAACTCTAGCATCGAATAAATAACAAAACTTTAGCATTGAATGAATAACAAACATAAAATGAGTGCATTATAAATTTAAAATACTTTGCGAAATGGCACAAATATAATTAATTTTTTAAAAAGTCAAACATGAAAAGAAAGAAAATTACATATCGAACGAAAAACAAAAAAATATATAGTTCTTCCAGAAAATTATCTAAAACATTATCCAAAATCGAAGAGAAAAAAATCCAAAAATATCTAGATGTTCCAGAAAATTATCTAAAGAATTATCTAAAAGATTATCTAAAAATAACTACATATTATTAGGCTTTCATTCAGGGCGGGCTATATCAAAATATAAAAAATAATACTAAAAATTTAAGGACTTTAAGGGAAAATAAAAAAGTTTTTTTTTTTTTAATTTTGATGTTTTGAATGATTGATACATTTCATTGGAAAATTTTCCATTGTTGAGAAATATTAAATTTTGAATTTATGCCTAAATAAGGTTATTTAAAAAAAAAAATAAATATAATTCAGATAAGCCGAACCTCAGTAAAAAAAATGTTAAATATCTGGACTGATATCCAATATCTAAAAACAATTTCTTATATCTAAACGCAACAAAAAATATCTAAATGTAGCGCACATACCTGGGTGAAGATTACAAGGGAGTTACCTCACTTGATACGTGAGAGTTACCTCCCTTTAAGACGCTAATCTTGAACTTTACCTCCTTTTTATGCATGCCATCACTTCAGCACACCAGTACGTTAGTTCTAAGGGAAGAAACTACTTGATGTACTGTTCAGCATGCCAGTAAGCCGAACATTACTAGTAAAATTAGAGACTCTTGCTAAACCGAAATGGAAAAAGGTATACAATTTATAAACATAGAAATATAAATTTTTATTTATAAAATAGAATGTATACCTATTTTTGTATTTTGCTTTTTCCTTGCTCGTCCGATTAATTAGCAAGATTCTTCAATATTATAAGTCAATTTTTACGTAGGGGAGAGTGGGCTAGTTGTTAAAATTTTACAATTTTTGCTCTCCCATAAAAAACTACCAAAGGACATTTAAAGACATTTCTGCTGTTAGAAGGTCATTATGTTTATTTTCATAAACACCAAACAGAAAAATGATACAAAATAAAAATGTTCTCATTCACAGAGGTGGCATGAAGAGTCTTCTTCATTTGCACATTCCTGATGGGCCTAGTCTTTACAGTTAGTACACGGCACTCATTTCTCCCCTGGGACAGAGTTTGACCAGTTTTCACCGCATGCAAGGCACCCCCGATCCTTTGTAGCCTTCTCTTTCTCCCATTTCCAGCAGATTTCTGGAACTGTTTAATGTGCAGATTCCTTTGCCAGGTTTTGCTCATTTTTTTCTAGGGACTCTTGTAATTTCATCTTCTCGGGTGTGTCAGTTAGTATAACTGTGTGGCGTTTTTTGTTATTACCACGCAGCGTCTTTCTTAGACTAGCCTTTCTAAATGGTCGCAATGCCTCAGGGGTTTTGATTATGCCTGTTGCTTTGTCCAGTCATAGTTTATGAAAAGCGAGTTGTTACAATTTTATTTCCCAATGTAATTTAGGCCATACAATCGAATTCTCAGAAAACAAAGTTTACACAAAAATCAAGCATAAAGACAGCCGTTTCAGATAATCAAGTGAGTTTTATTGAGCTGTGGTTTCTACAAGGCCTATACAAATTTTTGTAGAGGCCAGAATACTTACTCAAGATGTCCAAAATCTTTTTTTTTCGTTCAGTTTTGGAGAGCGTTGTCCGATGTGGCTTCTATCTTCTCACAATATGGTTGTTGCTGACACCATCGCACGACGAGAAGCTGAGCGCCATATGTCATAAATTATTAAAATTAATGACAGTGTATCAACATGCCCCTGTATACAACTAGCCCCGCTCCTCCCCATCTGAACATTACATTAAATAGTTGTTTCCCTTAGAACTGGCATTGGTGTGCATAAAAAGTATGACCCATCTTTTCCTTTTTAATTCATACACAGTTACTTCCCCCTGCTTTTCCCTTTCTCTCTCTCTCTCTCTCTCTCTCTCTCTCCCCCCTTCTCTATCACACGTTCTCTTTTACTCTCTCTCTTTCCCTATTACCACATTGCTTCTCTCTTCCTTTTTATACCAGACCTATTCCATAACTCCCAGTACCACCCAAGTAAGAAGAAAGTAACAGAAATTACTGAAATGAAGAAATACATACTTAAAAGAAGAAATACTGAAAAATCATGGTGTTGTTCATGATAACACAATAATTATCATTCAAAACCTTGAATGATAATTGAAATTCCCAAAAATTCCATTATTAATTGTTGATATCAATTTTAATGATATATTTAAAAAATATTTTTTTCTACCACTTACAAACTAAATAATGTCTACCCACTTACTCTTGATGAAGAGATTAAAATATCTCTAAATTATTTGAAAATTAAAAAAATGTTTCTTTCTTGGGCTTTGAGCAGCCATTACCAGACAGCTAAATGAATATTCAAATTTCTTCATTTTTACGGCTTTCTTTACTCCCACTTCTTTATATCACTTTTCCCAATTTTTTTAAGAGCAAATCTATCGAGTCAAAATCCTTAGGCAAAATCAGGTTGATTACATTTATACTGAAAGTAATGATGTTGGTAATAACAATAAGTCTATATGAATATAATGGTACTTTTATAGTATAGTAATCCCATAATAGTTGTTACATTTAGTGTATGAAATGCTTATGCAAATACTATTATGGGATGGAGGTAGTAATAACATTTAATAATAATTGTCAATGATGATAATAATGGTAATAATAATCAAAATAATAGTTAATTATTTTTAAAATGCTGACAAAATTAGTACTAGTCGATTTTTAAAAATATAAAATCTATTAGAAAATGACCAAGAAAATATAATATCTAATACTAGCGATAATTATTGACTAATAATCTCTACTTTTATTGCTATTATTATATATGCTGGTAAAGATGATCGTGATAACAACCATTTTATTTTTCATTCAAAATTATTCATTTAGGAAACCCTAATATCTAAACAATGCCAGCAACAACAACAACAACAACAACAACAATACTGATATAAAAATTAGTGAAAGAAATAA
>VCCN01007088.1:692069-706369 GCA_006491835.1 Architeuthis dux | reverse complement strand
ATGTATGTTGTACATGATAGTCGTTCTCATCTCTTGTTTTCTCCTTTTCATCCTAGGGATTGAACTGAGAAAAGATGGGTTCTAGATTGAGATAATCTGAGCAAACATTGCAACAATAATTGAGCTAATCATTCAGTTCAGGTGGAGTTTTTTAAAAACTTTATTTGAAGAAAAGATTAAAGTATGTATAATCATATATATTATATAGGTACATTTATAAGACCACAGTGTAAGGATGAAAAAAATATTTATTTTACGTGAGAAATATTTATTTTCCAGCATAATCTCCTTCCTTTTCAATGCACTTAATCCAGTAGTGAATATTATTCTCATAAATCGAACAGTATACGAATGTATATATATGCGAGTGGCCACGCATGATAAGTGCCCAACAAACGCAAGTTGATATTTTCGTTATTTTTAGAGCTACAATGCTCAACTTTTTTATTTTGAAGCTTGAACATTCTATGAATCATAATGCAGAATGTTCAAGCTTCAAAATAAAACAAAAACTGAGCATTATAGCTTAAAAATAAAAAAGATAAAAAAATGGTTCGTTGGGCACTTATCATGCAAAATATTTGCAACCCTAAGGGTGGGCATTTTAAAATAGGTCTAAATTTTAGTGTCATACTTGTCCGTGGGTGGTGACACTGTCACATGAACTACAATGGACATATACACGTAGAGATGCGATGAAGAAAAAATAACACAGAAATTGGTTGACAATGCTGGTGCCTACATTGAATTTTAACACAGCAGGCAAATTCTACCATTGTATGGACCAAAGTAAAGCTAATTTGACTACAATTGACCAATAAATAATAAAGTTATTACCAATTTCCAATAATCACCCACCCCGTATATCCTTCTAGTAATATCAGCTTAAGCTTTTAATGTCAGTCTTAAAACCAAACAGATTCAAATAATCATTCTAAGCCACCCAAGTTAATAAACCAGGTTTGTGAGATTCTATTGTATAAAGAAACACAAGAACAAAACAGGTCTGGTTAGTCACTCAATAGAAACTGTCACGTGACCAACATGTTTTGGCAGCATGCCGTGTCGGGGGTAATCAATGAGAAAAATTGGAAAAAGGGGTGATCTCTCACCTTTTGTTCGGCAGTGATCACTAAAAATGTATGAATTTTCAAAAAAAACAAGTGGTCACAAACTAAAGGATCAATTTAGCATAAACTTACATTGCAAACTGAACCCCCCTCTAAAAAGGTATTATGGGGGGGTGGTTGAAAAGCAAAACTAAGGGGTGAATGCTGAAATTTTCAGCTCTCCAGCTTCATTGGTGTACGCGTGATACATAAATATATACATAGATAGATACATAGATAGCCAGCCAGATTTGAAAACTGAAGAAACCTATGTTGACAGTTTTGGTTGACGGTTTCTAATTGGATTTCAGACTTAACACAGAATTAACTTTATTCCAGAAGTATGTCAAACTATCACTAGAGACAGTGTTCCGACTTAGATATTTTATATCTAAATTTAGATATTTTTTGTTGCGTTTAAATATAAGAAATTGTTTTTAGATATCAGATATCAATTTAGATATTTTTTGTTGCTATTAAATATAAGAAATTGTTTTTAGATATCAGATATCAATTTAGATATTTTTTTGCTGCGGCTCAGATATTTTTAGATTTCTTTGGCAAAATCTCAATATTTTAAGATATTTATCTGGACCCAATTGAAAACTGAAGAAACCTATGCTGACAGTTTGGGTTGACGGTTTCTAATACTTGATTATTTTGAAAACATTGCTGAGGTTGAGAGAGCGAGAAATTCTATCCGATTAAAATGTTGCATGAGCTTACGTTCCCCGGAATGATGGTGAGTAATTTAGTAGGTATTTATCCACCTCCCCACGAAGGTGGAATGAGACACAAGGTAGAGTTTAATGTGGGGTCACACAAACGTAAATGTGAGCAAGAACAGAAATTGCCTAGTCTCTGCTAATAGTGTCACAAAGGCACCAGGATGACCCATGACCCTCCTCTTTTAGTGCAATGGGGGGGGCTACCCCAGGGCAACTGACTGCCACCTTCGAGACTGGACATTGTATACTTTGTTGAGGCCACAAGACAAATCCAGCACCAAACCTATACAAGGTAAGTGTAAATAAAGCTAATATAAAGGTAATTATCACCAATATTAAATATATCTGACTCCATTGAAAGTTAACGGTACAAACAAACAACAATAATAAGAGCATAGTAATCTCTAGATGACCGTAGTAATGACGATAAACTAATAGTAGCAGTGGTAGTAATAGTAGTAGCGATAGTAGCCTTTAAGGATCTCACTGCCGATAGTAAGCTTACGTGCTGATGGTAAGCTTGTTGATACTAGAGGTAGAAAGGGTAAATGTTAGCGATACGCATAAGAGAGATCTTTCTTTCTCTGCCTGTTCCTGCAGTAGTAAAAGGGATGAAATACATGTATGTTGCAAGGATGCAAATTACACATGGTAAATACCCAATGAGAATAAAGAATGCAAATACTTTGCAACAATAATAAGAAGTATATTTATTACAGAAGATATAACAATAAGGTATTTCTCAGCTGCTGAGAAGAAGAAGAAGAAGAAGAAGAAGAAGAAGAAGAAGAAGAAGAAGAAGAAGAAGAAGAAGAAGAAGAAGAAATGCTTGTAAAGCATTCAGGTTACTATTTAGTAAGTGTCCTTAATTTGTTGAAGATATTAAGGAAGAGAGAGTGTGTGTGTATGTATGAATGTGTACGTACATAATCAGAGGTGAGAGGTGCATCTCTGTGGAAAGTGTGGAACCGTCATGGATTTGTCAGGTGACAAAATTGACTGAACAAAGAATAGCTGGTCTTCTTATAGTAAGAGCTGAGTGGAAGGTGAGTGGCTGGTCGAAATATGATGTGTTGAACAGAGTATCGTCAAAATCCCAAGATGAAATGTAAGGTGACAAGAATACAAGGTTTTGCCAGACTTGTTGTCTACAAAGGGTATCATGTTCGAGTCAAGTACCGTTTTTTTTCCATGTTACGAAAAGTTGGTTATCGAAAAGCACTGGCGTCAAGATAACTTTATTTCTCTGAATAAAAATCTGGGTGTTCCAAAGGAAAATTGACCAGAGTGTGTGAGTGCAAAAATACATGTGTCCGTTATATAAGTAAGGTGAGTAATCAAGTATATTACCTTTCAGAGAATAAATAGCTGTAAATAGTGCATTCTGCATTTTGCTTTGGTATCACAAATAAAAGAGGTGAGTAATTTTGAATTCACAGAGTAGATTTATATTTGCATAGAAAGCAAGTTAAAAGCTGATAATCAAAAAATTGTTGTTTCTCAGATACATTTTTGTGGGAAACTTCATATAGGTTGAAGTAATAAAGACATGTAGAGAAAAATATCAAAGTAGAAAAAGGAAAAGAGTATTTAAGAGTATTTTCTCCCAGAAATATTGTATTTTGATAAGTTGTTAAAATGTAAGGATAAAGGTGTTTTGTCATCAAAATGATAAATTAGTCAAAAACCATCATGTGACCAATGTCCTTCGGCAGCATATAATGTTGGCAATGATTAATTAAAAAATTGGAAAAAGGGGTGATCAATGGATAAGTTACTTCTCTCACCTTTTGTTGGGCAGTGATCACTAAAAAAAAGTCTGAATTTTCCAAAAAAACAAGCGGACACAAGCTAAGGGATCAATTTAGCAGGAACTTGAATTGCAAATTGAACCACCCATTTAGGAGGGGAATTTTCAAAAAAACAAAAATAAACTTTTTTCTAGACATAAGCAGTAAATGTTGAAATTTTCAGCCCTCTAGCTTCATTGGTGTGGCCTGTACATGTGATACATACATACATATCATCCATAAATAAGTACACTCCTACCACTTTTTAATAGAAAGCTAATTGTCTTCTAAACCAAATATAGCAGGATTTTATTATTTCTAGTGGAACATTACACAATCAAAACAATTATGACCAAACTCACCAACATTGAAACATTGAACTCTGTTGCCAAAAATATTTTTTCGTGGTTGTGTATTCATCTTTGAACAGCAACATATTCATATTTTTGGCAGCAGAGTTTCAATGCTGGAGAGTTTGGTCATAAATAATACCTGATAATATCTGTTTTGATTGTGTAATGTTCCACTAGAAATAATAAAATCCTGCTATATTTGGCTTAGAAAAAAATTAACTTTCTAAAACATAGTAGTAGGGGTGTATTTATTTATGGGTGATACTGTACATAGCCAGCCGGCTCGGCCAGCTCTAAAACTGAAAAACCTTGTTGACAGTTTTGGTTGACGGTTTCTAATTTGCAATGGATATATGTAAAACTGCAAATAAGAATTTTTATAACTACTATTTACCTTCATCTTAATTTTATTAGTTGCTTTTTATCGCAACTTTTGCTCAGGCCGATTACCCTCCAGCAGTGAGCAAATAGCGTTGATCAGAAAATAAAGAATACGCCTCAGGTGGGATTCAAACCCACATCCCCGTAGCCAGGTGGAGCACCGATTTAGCCCAGCCTACTTTACCAATTAAGCCACCAGACTAGAATAACACCCTTAAAGCCATCCTTCATTCTGATCATTTGTTTACATTCTGGTATTTACAGTATTTAATAAATTTTAATGAATAAGTCTCCTTCTGTTGGACACTGAAAAAATGCATTTTCAAAAAATAAGCGTGAACACCGCCTGGCACAAACTAGGGACCAATTTAGCATAAACTTACATTGCAAATTGAGCCCCCCATTAGAAACCTATTTTGGGGAGGAATTTTGGTAAAACAAAAAAAAAGATTTTTCTATAAGGAGTAAATGTTCAAATTTTCAGCCCTATAAACTCCAGTTGTATGGCCTGTATGCATGATATATACATACATATATAGCCATCCAAACCAGCTTAAAAACTGAAGAAACCTATATTGATAGTTTTGATGACAGTTTCTAATATGAATTGAAAAAAATCAGCAATAAAGTCATTTTCTGATGCTTCTCTCTACACTCTTCGAAATTTTCCATCAGAACAAAATTGAGGTTATATAATTTGAATGTGGCATCTATGGAGGTTGGTTTGCCGGCACCCGGAAGGTTTTGTGGAGGAAAGAAGCCAGATCTAATGATGAGAGTCAGGTCTTCTGTGAGGAAGGTTTTGTGGACGCTGGCTTGGTGCGTGAGATTTCTCCATAGTAAAGGTTTTCAAAAGTGGGTTAAAAATGACTCCATTTAAATATGATCAATGGTAGAAAATGGGAACAGCAACAAAAGATAAATGAAAGAGACAATCCTTGAAAGAGACGAACATTCTTTATTTAAACAAGGGTGTAGATTTAGTTAAATGTTTGTGCGTGTGTGCGTATGTAAAAGTCCATTGTCTGTGTATATGTGTGTAATATGTACAAGTCCTTTGTTCTGGTATATTTGTTTTAGTGTAGGTTTGTAATCATGTAAATAAAATGTTTTGGCTAAAAAGTCTTTCATGTATGCGTGTGCGTAAATAAAGTGTCTTACTTACAGCTTGGGCCGAATTATTGGCTTGTTAGGAAAATCTGGGCTTCTGGCTCTCGGGAAACATAGCCCGAGAGCCAAAGGTGGAAAAGAGAAGCAAAATTCAGACACGTCTTCACGTTATGCCAGTCTGGGGAGAAAAGAGACTGATTCAAAATTAACACCCACTACTTGCTGGCCCCTGATTGGCCACAAGACACAAGGGTCTAGCTTAACGTGTGTGGAGAGTTCCACTCACTGGAGACAACTCCACTTTGGCAACCACAGTATACACAATGGTCTATGGCTGCAAAAGATGGCAACTTAAGGAAAAGAATTGATGCCTACGTAAAATCATGGGCATCAAATGGAAGGATTACGTGTCAAATAAAGAGGTCAGGAAAAGATCACAACAGCCTCCTGATACAGGAGGCTGTTGTGATCTTTTCCTGACCTCAGAGGCACCATCTGCAAATGGTGGTTGATACAACCACCATTTGCAGATGGTGCCTCTGTTGGTTGGGGCATGTCTTGAGGCTCCCCACAACAAGACCTGCGACCCATCGAACCCATCGAATGGATACCACTAAGCTAGAGAAAAAGAGTATGGTTCAAGATGATCTGGCGACAGACAGTGGAGAGGGACCACCAGAACAGAATGATACCACCAGACTGGCTGAAAATTGTACACAGTGGACCACCTTTGATTGCCTCATGTGTCGCACAACACAGGAGCAACTGAGCTTGAGTCAAGAGGTTTTAAAATACAGTCACAACAAATAGGCATTTCTTTTCACAAGAAGAGTGTTTGAGGCTCATTGCCACATCTAGCTTAATAGAATTAACTTATACTAGCTAAAAAAAAACAGCTAGTAAATATACAGTATCGCCCATAAATAATTACACTCCTACCACTATGTTATAGAAAGTTAATTTTCTTCTAAACCAAACATAGCAGGATTTTATTATTTCTAGTGGAACATTACACAATAAAAACAGATATTATCAGGTATTATTTATGACAAAACTCTACAGAATTGAAACTTTGTTGCCAAAAATATGAATATGTTGCCGTCCAAAGATAAGTACAACACTACAAAAAATATTTTTGGCAGCAGAGTTTCAATGCTGTAGAGTTTGGTCATAAATAATACCTGATAATATCAGTTTTGATTGTGTAATGTCCCATTAAAAATAAAATCCTGCTACGTTTGGTTTAGAAGACAATTAACTTTCTATTAAAAAGTGATAGGGGTGTACTTATTTATGGGTGATACTGTATATAGACAGATAACCGTAATCATAAGACAATTGACTGAAATATAAATAAATAAATCCTCTATTTCTCTTTCCACACCCTTATTAAATGATCAAAACTTTCACTTAGAGTAAATCATTTTGTTTCACACAAGACGATAAAAAACTACCTTTCTTCTCTCTTATTGACAATCCACTCGCACTCTCTCTCTCTCTCTCTCTCTTTCACTCTTTTTTACGTTTCATAGAAGCAAATATAGCATCTCTGTGACATTTTTAATTACCATGACAACGGAATCTCTTATTATTTTCACCATTTTCTTCCCTCTCTTTCACTCTCTTCCCTTTCTTTTTTCACCATGATGGCTCATTCCATTATTAATCCAAGGGGTTACGAGGCAGTTACCGACGGAGCTCTTATGCAATTAATTTAGAGGAGATAGGAAAACAAGCTCATAAGGAATCATGAAAAATAGGATTTTAGACTTAACAAAGAACAGACTTTTCAAATTTTGTTTGGACAATTGAACCCCTTTTTCAATGTTTCTAAAACATCCATGTTAACAAACCAGTGTGTACCAGGATTATACACCAAACAAAGGCTGAAGAATGGATCAGCCAATACATAGTATTAACAACATCAAGAACAGGTCTGGTTAGTCACTCAATAGAAACCGTTATATGACCAATGTCTTTTGGCAGCATGCCGTGTTGGGGGTGATCAATTAAAAAATTGGAAAAAGGGGTGATCAATGAATGAGTTACTTCCCTTTTGTTGGGCAGTGATTACTAAAAGAGTCTGAATTTTCCAAAAAGACAAGCGGACACAAACTAAGTGATCAATTTAGCATAAGCCTGTATATTGAACCACCCCTCTAAAAACCTATTGGGGCGGGGGGTTAAAAGAAAGACATAATAACGAGTAAATGTTGAAATTTTCAGCCCTCTAGCTTCACTGGTGCGGCCTGTACATGTGATAGTCACTAAATAGACTGGACCAATTCAAAAACTGAAGAAACCTATTTTGACAGTTTTGGTTGACAGTTTCTAACACGGAGAAGGTGTTCAACTGTCTAAAGCAGTGGTTCCCAACCTGGAGGGCATTACCTCCAGGGCGGAATTTGAGTAGTCCAGGGGGATAATAAGGCTATTAGGTAAAAATAAAAGTCCAGTCTAGAGATAGGGTTTTTACACTTCTATCTATCAAGTCGAAGGCTTGAAATAAGCTCCTAGTTGAGAATGATTTAAGATGTGCTCACAATAGACCCACAAATCGAAGAGCTAGTAGCAAAAGAACAAGAACAAGAGATCACATTGATGTGTATATCATATAATAATAAATTGGAATTTCAAATGGTGTGTTCTAATTATTTTCACTTGCTTTCTTTGAGTAACAAATACACAGTAACAGCTGTACAATTACACAATTAAACTAATTCTTAGTATGAAGCTGTCTAATTATATGTAAAATAAAGTTATTATTTGAAATTATTCTTTGTTGCAACTTAATAAATGGAAGGGGGGGTACTAGTAATCTTATTGACAAAAGTGGGGAATGACTCGAAAAGGTTGCAAACCACTTGTCTAAACAAAATTTGATGTTATAAACTCTTCTCAAAGTTATAGACATTAAAAAACTCACTTTATTCTGGCAGGACATTAAACTGTACGACTGATTTGTCTCTGGTGTCAACAGCAGAGCCAGAGCAAAAAATTTATGACAGTTTAAATGGCTAAAAGTGGCTAGATTGATCTAAAAATGGCTAGAATTTGCTAAAGAAATGGTGCTAAAAAGTTTTGTCAAAATGTAACCTTCTGTGAAGTGTCATGATTTTTCAAATTTTTATATTTATTTCTGTCTTTCTGCCGGACTAGCCTCACCCTATCCCCATCCCAATGGTTTTCTCTTCATTTCTGCACGAATTACGAGAGTCGGTCTTGAAGAAGTTGGGAGGGTCTGGACACCCCTGGCTATGCCACTGACTGGAGTATTGTCAAAACAAATGTTGAAAGCAAGACTTTAATTTACATGTGAATCATGAAGGTCTTTGTGATGTGACCATCCGATGATTTCTTGTTAAATCTTATATAATAATGAGCACTAAAAAATATTAACAACAGGTCTGGTTAGTCACTCACTAGAAACCGTCATGTGACCAGCGTGCCATGTTGGGGGTGATCAATAAAAAAATTGGAAAAGGGGGTGATCAATGAATAAGTTACTTCTCTCGCCTTTTGTTGGGCGTTGATCACTAAAAAATTCTGTATTGTATTTTTTTTTAAAAGTCTGAATGCTGCTGGATGCATACTAAGGGACCAATTTATCATAAATTTACATCACAAATTGAACCCCCAACTAAAAACCTAACAAAAAACTTTTTCTTAGACATAAGGAGTAAATGTTGAAATTTCCAGCCCTCTAGCTCTATTGGTGCGGCCTGTACACATGTTGCCATCAGACCAACTTAAAAACTGAAGAAACCTATGTTGACAGTTTCTAATATAAATCCATATTTCCATTCAGAATTTATTAGCATATGAGTGATCCACTTTTCTTTAGATAGTTGCTGAAGTGGGCTTTGACCGAAGGCTACATTTCTGGAGAACTCACCCAGGATCAGGCTCACTCAGAATGGCTTCTTATGAGATCAGTACACTAACCACTGCACAAACACTATTTCTACTTCTTTCTATTTCATTTGAAACAAATATTAATTGCATTAGGCTTGTGTAATCCAAATTTAGGACAAAACCCCCCACAATCAAAACACACATACTTAAAGTGCAAAGCTGGTAAAAAAAAAACCCAAAAATTTTGGTGATTGGTAATAATTATTATTCAAAGAATAAAGTGAGTGTCGTATAAAAGAAATAAACAAGAACAAATTGTATGTGGTATGATTTTTTAATTTTTGGATGCATCAAAATAAAAAGCTTTAAAAACCAGGTAAAAAAGATTATACTGTCACCACTTACTGAAATGTCTGGGTTTTGGGGGCTTTTGTCCGGATTTGCATTTTAAATGTGGGGGTATTGTCCTTGGAGGTTTTGTCCGGGCCCCGTGTGATCCATACAGAATCCAATTAGTTTCAAGGCATGAGAAATAAATATTTTCCTTTGGTTTCAATAATTATTCTACAAATATTGATAATAAAGATATTAATTATTTTTTAGATTCTTTAACATTGTAAGAAATACAGATTTTTTCATTTCCCAGATATATTTTAATAAATTCAAAAACAAACAAAACTAGCATTCCAAGGGAAATTATGAATCACTGCCACCCATATATGCTGTGTTAGGGGTGATCAATTAAAAGGTCTGAAAAGGGGGTAATCAATGAATAAGTTACTTCTTTCGCATTTTGTTTGGCTGTGATCACTAAAAAAGGTCTGAATTTTCAAAAAACAAGTGGGCACAAACTAGTGACCAATTTAACATAAACTTACATTGCATATTGAACCCCCCTCCTCTAAAAACCTATTTAGGGAGGGGAATTTTCAAAAAACAAAACAATATTTTTCCTACTAATTGAGGGGTGTGTGTGTGCAAAATTTCAAGTTTCTACTATGAATGGTTAGGGCTAGGTGAAGTCTAGATACATAGATAGATACATATAAATGTCAGAACACATGAATAACCTACACCCAACAATAAACCAGTATTGTGAGTAGCTGTAATTAATTATGGTACCCTAACAGCGTTTTTTTGTTTTTTTTAGATATTATTATAATAACTGTTGTGTTTCATTCTTACAACTGGAATTAAAAGAAAAGATTATTCTATTTTTTTTAAATATGAGTAAAATATTGTCTTAACATGTAAGTCATAAATATAGAATTTCAACATATATAAACATTGCGAAATCCAAAATTAATACTCAGAATCTGTAATTTCTGTCTAAATTTTTTAGATGAAGGATCATCAATATCTATAGACTGTCACAGCATTCCTGCTCATTTACGACACCCACCTGAAGAAGGTCGTAGGGTACAACGGCCGACACATTGTGTTCAAAGATGAACAAAAACAGATAAAAAAAATCTATATTTTACAAAGGCAACAGTTCAATAACATTAATATAGCAAGGGAAGTAACTTTTATACGCAGTTGAAAACGGGGAAATTATTCTTGCACGATTTATTCTGACTAAAATCCACATTTTTGTTCTTTTCTGCATGATAGTATTTCCACTGGTCAGCTCTCCGGTCTTCATCAGGTAAATGCCACATCCATGAGCCTCAAGTTCATATCTAAAAATGAAATACTGTACTTCCATTCTTGGCTTGATTTTAGGTGGGCTCAAAATAGTAACATTGAATGAATGACAGCAACCTTTTTAAAAGGGTTCGGTAATAATGAGTTTTAATTCTTTCTTTGCTGAAAAGAGAATAGTTTGAAATTTGTTTTACGAACAAGAATTACTCAATATCAAACCAGAATTAGATTTATTATTGGACGAAGTAATTGTAACACATTATTTATTTTTGTTATCAAATTTGACTAGTTTTTACCTTCCATCTTAATTTCAGTTGTTTTTATATACAACTTTCAATTCGGGTCGGCAACGAATAACGTGCGGTCGGATAATAAAGAATAAGCCTTCTCAATGCGATAAAGAAGTATTGATTTAAATAATATTTGTATCCGTAATTGTATTAATAACACCATATTTGTTGTTTATCGAAATTTAATTTGGCAATATTTGCAATAACGCACTGTGGAGAACGGCCATTTTGAATAGCTAGAAGTGGCTAGCTTTATTTTAAGAAATGGCTAAAATGGGGGTAGATTTAATTTCCTGGTAACTGTACGCTCCAAAAAGTATAAATATACAACGTATTGAACAGATGTTAACATTCAAATGAAGTTATTCTCGGTCTAAAGGTACCGTTCTTTATATTTATATAGAAATATTTATTTTATTTTTACTTTTTGAAGTTTTTGTAGCCTATACACACAGTTTGCTGGAAAGGAAATCTACCCAATTTTAGCTATTTTTGAATCTAGCCACATTTAGCCATTCGAAATTGCCGTTCACCACAGTGCGAAGATTGCCTTAAAAAATGTTCAATGTTAAAATAAAATATAAATTAGCTAACAGAACAGAGAAACCTGAATTAATTGATTCCTGTATTAATATCTTTTTTCTGAAAGAGGACATCCTAAGGTACATGTTGGTACCCTAAATGTAGAATCATGGGGGCCCATTTATAGTTTTTAATAGCTAACATTATGAAATGTAATTTACCTGATAAAGAATAAACTAAAACGGACACCCCGGAATTCAGCCACATTTAAATTTAAAAACATCTAAAAAATATCTAGAATCTAGGAAAGTTTAACGTCCTAAATAATCGCGCTTGTTGTGAAGACATTTACAAACACAAATGAAGAATTACAATAAAGAATTTAATAATACAATGTTTACTCACCTTTGTTGAGGTCATGTCTGAATTTGAATGTTTCTAATTTAATTTTATTTTAGGGAAGGAAATTGGTGGATTGGAGTGGAAATTTACGAAAGGACACGAATACTGATTAAACGAAACAAATAATTTTAATTTATAAATGTTTCATTTAATTTTAAATTTATTAAAGGTTTAGTGTTAATCTTGTTTTAATTTTGAAATGTTAAATTTTAATTTAAATAAGAATTTATACCAGCTCAGAGAATCAATGTAGGAACAAAAATCTACATGTGTTCTGTGTTTTTAAGGATTATCACAGAATATTTTCTGGTGTAAATTCTTATTTAAATTGGAATTGAACATAAAATTAACCCTAAGCACTAATCCTTTCGTCAATTTAATATTAAATTAAACATTAAACAAAAATAGAAAGAAATAAGAGAATTCATGAAAGAAAAACAAATGGGAACAGATACATTATAATATCGTTTGTTAAATTCTTTCTTTTTATTTCACACTTAATCCAATCGGGACCATCTTCGCTAAGTTGTGCCAACAGTCTAGAATAAAACCTTATAAAATTGTCCTGGTCCTAAAACACAAATATTCATTAATTAAATTATGTTTTGATGGGCATTTTTCTTCCCTTGATAAATTCGTGATCGGTCAAAACTTTAAACAAATTTCGTGATCGGTCAAAACTTTAAACAAATTTTCTTTTATTTTCTATGTGGGTTATTGTCCGGGGGGTTATTGTCCGTATCCCCCCATGAAAAAACATTAAAACATGTTAAAATTGTTCGTATCATCAAAATACTGACTAATGATTTTATAAAATTAAAATGGAAGGAGGTATTTACATTAAAGGAAAGCAACACAATATTTTGCTAAAAGAATTTTCAAGAGAAATTTTTAATAAATGAATATTAACTATAATTACGTGACCCAATTGAATAATTACCATTTTTGTTTTCAATGTTCGGGTATATCCAGCCAGTATTGCAAAAATATTTTCGCGCTAGTTTGACTGCCAAAAAGCGCCAAATTTTTTAAAGATTGCCAAAAAATGGCCAAAATGTTTTAGGCGAAAACGCGCTAATTTAGCGCTTTTTGCAATGCTAAAACAAGAAAAGGGCTAAATCTAGCGCGAAACGCGCTAAATTGGCAAATTTAGATATTTTTTGTTGCGTTTAGATATAAGAAATTGTTTTAGATATCGGATATCAGCTTAGATATTTTTTGATGAGGCTCAGATATTTTTAGATTCTCTTGGCTAAATCTTGATATTTCTAGATATTTGGCAAAGTTCAGGCCCTGATATCTAAATACTTTGTCGTCTCAATTTTGAATAATTTCCTAGATATTTTTCTGGGACAACTAGATATTTTTGGATATTTTTGGCCTCAATTTTAGATATAAAAATTTCAAGAGTTGGCAACGCTGGATCGCACATGGTTATGGCTATATAGTTCTTGTCTACTTTTTCAACGAAGTGTTTTAATCTAATCATTGTGTGGTTAGTTCGATGTAATTTATTTTAAAATATTATTAAACACAACAGATATATGGAGAAGGTTGGAGGGTACACGCCCGAAAAAAAAACTAATAAGAAAATTAATCTGAAGTTCAAAACCAACCAACCGTATAATTTTTGACTTTGTTACATTTTTAACAACTGTAAACAACTTCTGTTCTATTGTGCTCAGAATAGTTCAGGTTAACATTCAGAAAATCCAAAATAACTATTTTCTTTATGTATTTTTCCTATGTAAGTGGAATGAATCTGGCCTTCCTTTTCTAACAGAATTTTTTCAGTTTGGAGAAAAATTTATTTTTTAAGGTTAAGTTTTAAAAAGACTAACGATTTATTTTAAGGTAAAAGGCGATAATATTTGTTTTTAAAATGAATTGCACCTTTTAACCTATTCCTGAATTAAAACTCGCTTTTTTATATTGAAAAGAATATTTGAATATTTGCACTTGATGTGGGGAGATATAGACGTGTTAAGATTGCGTGTTTTAGAATTAGTAAATCCGGATGTATTTTTATTAGAAGGAAGTACAAGGGACTGAGAGACCACACATATACGGTAGAAGTTTTATTTATTTACCTCCCCACGAGGGCAAATTTGAC
>VCCN01007088.1:679321-691466 GCA_006491835.1 Architeuthis dux | reverse complement strand
TGACTATCAGAGTGGTGGGAGGGACTTGTATTACCGGAAATGCTATCAACAGATGTAAATGATTTTTAAAAAAGGAATTAGGATGTTTATTACACCACCGCTAACGCTAAGTCTTTAACTTAGATATTGATGTGTGCTTTTATATACAATTTGTATACTTTATTCACACTAAAATAAATGTTAAAAGTTATCTTAGTTTAGTATTTCTACTACTATATTTTTTTGTATTTGAAAAATCTTCGAGCGGCAGTTTGTTTACTGAGTTGCTTCCCTTGTATAGTTCAAAATATTCCTACGGAGCATATAAAATACAATTATTTTGAATTACATCAAATTTCAAGTAATACACTATATTTAGTAATAATATAAATAGATCTACAATATGTATTTTAATAAAATTAACTTTCATAGTTATCGATAAAATTAATTATTCGCATATTTATTTTACAAATATGCAAAATAGATAACTCAGTAAGAGTAGTCATATATATTCGAAATATATAATGAGAACTTGCTTTCACTCATTAAAAGGGTCTTGGCCGTTATTGGCTCCCAGAATTTCGCTGTGGCGCGTCTGGGCGGAATCACTATCAAGAGATTTCGGAGACGCAATTTTTATAACTTGTGGCTGTTGTCGCTCTCTATAGCACGGCGCCCAAAATTAAATACAAAATCAGACTTTCTTTTCGAATCACGTTGGAGGCACTATTTTTTTATTATTTTGTCTAGTCCATACAATATCTCTAAAAGTTCTCAAAGGACATTTTGTGGAACCATGGTATTGTAATTAGTATTGATTAAATTTTGAAATGGATCCAGGAATCTTTTACAGTTACCCCCCTGCATCGTTAATAGAATAAGGTAGTTAGGGTACAACCAAAAAAACCCCACTCCCCAAACGGCCATTAGGCCAAATTTTATTGTCATTTCATTGGCATAGAATAAATAAATAAAACCTCCCCTGCATCGTTGCTATATGTCTGCACAATATCTCCAAAAGTTCCCAGTGAAATTTTCTGGAAGGTTAGGTAAGGAAGAATTGGTTAAATTTTGGGGCGGTTCCAGGAATTTTTAAAGTTTCCTTCCCTTCGTTGTGGTTGAACCGATTTTCATTCAGTTTTTAGTGATAATAGTGCTGGCCAAGGTATAGAAATTAGCTGCGGAAACAATACTGCATTCAACATATAATATTATTACACTCTGGCAATAAACCTTACTTCAGGATGAGAAATGTTGAAGATCCCTTGCAGGGTAACGACCATATTTACTTGTGTAATGGGACACATTTTATATAAAAAAACCAGGGTCAAAATTGGGGGATAGCATAATACGCATGTGTAAAAAAAAATGATAACAGACAGATTACTGATTTTTAGCTAAAAAAAACCCATTATATTTGAGATCGCATTGTACTCGAGTAAATACAGTATATTTTTTTTTGTCCTTGTTAGCAGACAGTTGATGCAACATATGCAAAACCCACGGGCACAGCGGATGACATCACACATTGTTGAGGAATTAGATAGATTTGAGAATTTTGTTGTACCCCACCACTCCCTATCTGTCTTCATATTGGGGTCCGGAAATTATAGAGGCATATGGCTTTAACAAACATCACTCACCCTCAACAATGTGTTTTTTTGGATCTCTGAGATTATTAACAAAAAGATTAGAGATTAAGGAACATTTATAGCAAACAATTCATAGCAAACAATTAATAGCTGGATAAATTCATGGCTGTATATCATGGATCTGATATCACTAATCTACTATAATTGAAGAAACTTATGAAATGATGCCATATAGCATAAGTAAATAATTTAAGTACATCATTGTTTTTAAAATGTGTTTTTTGGGATCTCTGAGATTAACAAAAATATTAGATTTAATTTTTATAATGTTTGTTTTTCAAGTCAAAACGTATGGTATAAAAAATTTTTTTATTGGACCTCATCATTTCAGTGATAATTACTACACAACTTTATTTAAAAAGATTTTTAAAACTTATTGCTGTCAAAAGTTTTGAATAAAGTGTATTTACCAAAGGTAATCCAATAACTAGCGTAGCACTAGCAGAGAAGTTTCAATTAAAGAAAAGATATTTTCTATAGTTTTGAGAATGGTCATTAATATTGAAATGGTTCTTCGGATGGTTGAACTTGTTATTTGTGTTATAAACACGATGTTTCGGCCTTCTTCAGGTGTAAAATCTGAGTGCAATGGATGGGCCGAAACGTTGTGTTTATAACACAAATAACAAGAAGAACCGTAACCGTCCGAAGAACCATTTCAATAAAGAAAAGATTGTTAAATATTCCTAAGTTCACTTTTTTCAAATTCGATTCGAAAAAAAACATTTTTTTTGTATTCTTTCGGCACATAAATTATTTATATATATTTATCAAATTAAAATTACGTATTTATTTATTTTTTGTACAAATAGTTCAAACTAAGTATTTACTTTTTTCTTTTACAAAAATAAATACAGTTTTAATTTGATCAAAAGTTTCAATTAAATTAAAGAACATATTAGTAAATGGTGACAGTATAAATGTTTTCGACGGGTCTTATAATCTAAATGTATCAGGATGAGAAATCACGCATCATGTTTTTTTAAGCTTTCTTTTGCATCAATTCCAAAAATTAAAAAATAAAATGACATGGTATAAAATTTTTGTTTTTAGTTTAGTTATGAAAGTTGGTATGTTTTATTTTTCGAAATTGTATGAATTGTATAGCAGCAAAAATAGTTACTATCGAGGAAAAAAAAAATGTATTTTATTTTTATGTAGCATAGTAAAGCAAATTTAAAGTTAAGTACGTATTTTAATCAGTTTTTTTTTCCAGATCTTTGAGATTATTAACAATCAAATTTCTTTTTTTTTTTAATCAAATTTTTCTTCCGTGATAATTACTACACAACTTTATTTTAAAAGTTTGTTTTTTTTACTTATTGCTCTCAAAAGCTTTGAATAACATTGTAAAAATTAAATTATTTACTTTTATTTAAGACATTGGTCATGTATAGGTTTCATAAATTAGTGACATAGATGAAACTGAGTTTTAACCAGCTATGAATCGTTTCGGCTATGAAATAGACATGGCTATTGTTTTGGCTATGAAATCGCCAGCTATGAATGTTCCGTAACCCTTTTTTTAACACATTTTCCTTGATTTTTCAAAGTCCCACAATTCTTTGCTTTCCCAAAACTGTTCAATGAAATCTAGAAAACAGAACTTCAGCTTTCTGTACAAATGTATGTAGTTGTTGCTCAACATGAATTTGGAAATATTTTAGTAAGAACCCCGAAAAAGATCTTACATTCCATATTGAGCAAAGTTGGTCTAAGGTTTATGAAGATATTCTTCGGTATATGGATTCAATTTACTAGGCCATAAATGAGGGGTAAGCAACGTAGTCTGCAAAAGGATTTTGGTCAGCCCACAATCATATATTGGGATACAATGCTTACTTTTTGTTTTAACCCTGTGGCAAACCAAAGTTAAGCTAAGATTGGTAAATAACTATATTGATGTATTCCAAACTTAACATATTTTGGATCATGGTTACAAGTGGGGAAGGTTTAAAATCAGCAATCGAAACCATGGCTTTGAATAGCAACCACTGATGCTGGGGGCCATGGTATGTGTGCATACCATACACCTGACTGACTACTGTCCTAGTTTTAAAAAACAAAAAAACAAACCTAGGTCAAAACTGGGTTGAGAATCAAGAATCTCATTCTCAGAAATTGTTTTTTTCTACGAAATCTCATCTCGTTTCATACTTCCAGGTTATATGCAAGACTCCAATTTTAGCTCTCAGTAAGTTTTTTTTTTTCATACAAAAATTTACCCAAATACTCTCCTAGTTTTGTTTTTGTTTTTTTTAGACGCGGTACCAGCTATGATTTAACCAGGAGTACAACATATGTATACAGGCACATGGCAATAGTAAATAGCTGGTACCTAGTTTCCAGAAGAAAAGTAGTCTGTCAAATTATGGTATAAGAAAATAAATCATATATAGTTTAAGAAAAAAGTGGAAAAAGGAAAGCCATGTTTTGACATAAAAATAATTATTAGCCTTTACCGGTTTCAAAATATATGGGTCACTCCATATCAAATTACCTAATATTTTTTTTAAGTCCCCCATCTTAGATTTTGATGAAATTTCAGTAGGTAATACCATTTCTAGAAAAAATTGCAGCTTGATGGTTCACACCAGATCAAAAGTTATGACAAATTGAAATTGTCTTAAATTTATGTCACAAGCATGATTTGCCAAATAACTATGCTATTTAAAAAGATAGCTAGCCGAAATTTGGTACCCCTATAGGCTTCATTTTACCTAATGTGGTTTGGTGGGTGAGTTGCTAAATGTTTGACTGTCTGTAGAAACTGAACTAAGTGTGTTAGAATAAAAATTCCACTGGATTATATCCAATTGATGCATTTCCTTGTGCAAAAGATTGAAACAAAGTTTAAAATATTTCTGATGATCAAACCAGAACCATTACAATGAAAACCCAAAGTTGTACACACACAAGGTCAAAATGTCATGGCAAAAAAACGTTACTGAAAGCTAAAATTGAAGTCTCACATAACCTGGGAGAAATTCCAGAGAACAAGGATTTTTTATTTCTCCATTCCCAACCCTAACTCAGTTGGGACCTAGTTTATACATAGTTTCTCATTTTTGAAAACTAGGTCAGTCAGTAACTAGGTAGCAGCCATGGTAAATAGACAATTATCCAATAAGAATATGTACTTACTATTAGCAGATTTGAAAGTTGTGACTCTTTCAAACATAAAATTTATCAGATCTAGTAGGTTTTATTAAGCTGTATGTAAAACATGGGGCAAGGGTTTGTGGCGAAGTGAGCCCTTCGGATGGGGGAAAAGGCACCAATAAAGATAGATAAGTTTAAATGCGACTAACAATAGATCAGCTGACTAAATAATGCAGAAGTCGATATAAGTATAAACAAATGAAATTGTTTGGTTTTGTTGAGGCTAAAGTATGCATCCTTTGAAAAGGTTCCAATTATAAACAATATAGAGAAGGAATTTTGAAATTGAAATAGTCACCCCACCCCCAGCTAGGAGTGGGCAGAGAGTCGACGAAAGAAACAATGCGAATTAGAAAGAAGCAATGTAAGTTACAACCAGTAGAAAATCTTTATGAGTTTTAGTGTTCTCACATTCCCTTGAAATGATCAGTTTTTCCAGAGCAATGAACCGTTGCAATAAAAGGCAATTTGGTTTGAAAAATGGAATGAACTGATGTTTCATAAACATTAAAAACCTGGTTGACGGTGTCAAGGAATCACACAGTTATTAACGTCCTCATCTTCACCGGCAAGGGAAGCCATTCTTCCCGACATTGCATTAATTTCTTTCAGGAGTTCCTTAATTGGGATTTCTCCATCAGTCAATATCTTCATATGATGATTTCATCCATATCTTCATAAAGTAGCTCACTCCTTTCAACATTTTTACTTGGATTCCAGGGGGTGGGGAATCAATACATGGAATAACCTCTTCGATGCTGTTTGCATCATCATATTCCTAAATTCTCAGACCAGACTAAAAATTCTCTTCTGAACCATACCAATTTGAAAGCTGCAGTTCTGTCAAACGTCACCTTTTGCAATGGCATCATTCAACACCTCATTCCTATCAGAGCAGACCATATGTGGATCTTCAGTCAGTTTTACAAACATTAATTCACATAAATAGAAGCAGTATCATTCACTGGAATGAATGGTTATTCCACCCCACCTATAAGGACCAAAACTCTTTTCCAAAGGGCCTCCCTTACTTTGGTACTCAATAGATGACTTTATGGTAATAAGCTTTTAATTTTATTATAAGTTTAATAGTTGATCACTTAAGTTGTTTAGAACCATCAGCACTTGTCTTTTCATTACATAATTAAAATAAATTGCTCAGGTTTTTCTTTCCAGTAGTCGTTTTAATTAACTTTTGAGGTGCATCCATATATTTTCTATATTCTTATTCCTTACATTAGCAACCTTATCAAAGAAACCAAAGTTAAACAGAAGTAGCCATTTTATAGCTAACTTTTTAAAGAGTTAGATAAAGCAAAAATAACCACGATCAGATTCAGATATACGACAGCTGATGTATGAAAGAAAAACAAAAGCCATCTCCAAATGTGACTAGGTCCAGACACCTTTAACTTAAAATTCAAGATTGTTTAGAAGTTCACTTGTAACCTTCTTGAACCGTAATACAGGGTTGGAGTTGGTGAAAAATTGCAGCAGCACATTATTTGAGCCCCATCTTCAGTCTAGACTCATTCTCTTTTGCAGAAACATGAAGCAACAGGTTTTTAGTTGGTCCTTGTTCTGGAAAAATATCTTTAGATATCAGTTTATTATTACATAGGTTGGAAAATTTGTATCCAAAGTCGATGTACGGCTTCCTTCAATATCCAAGTCAGTTTGAAGATTCTCACGCATAATCGATGTGAAATCTCTTCCAGAGTGACACAAGGGTCTGCCTTTTCTTTTGGGAAAAGTTCTATGAAAGCAATTATACATTTCTCTCAAATCAGTCAATATTAGAAGGAAATGACAGGCATTTTAGAAGTATCAAATGTGGATTTTCTTTCATGGTGTATAAGGAGTTATTAACACCACATAGATCAGATACGCAGTGTTGCAATAGCAGCCCTGAATGTTATATGCCCACTCAAAAAAAAAAAGACATATGTGGCCCAAGAGACAAAAGTGAGGGGGGGGAAGCAGAAGGCAGCTGGGCAATGTTTAATCAGTTACAAACTATCTGTAAGATTATGTGGTGGTAAATTATGAGGGAGAAAATTAAAATACTTCTGTATTGATATTTATAAAAATTATGAAGAAACTAAGAAAAGACATGTATGTATGAAGCATTCTTTTATTTGGAAGTCAACCGATTGTTCCTTTAATCAAACAATCCCAAGCCCATATCTTCATCGGACTCCTCTTCAGATTCTTCCTTTTTCTTCTCTTCCTTAGCAGCGGGAGCTGCTGTGTCTGCAGCAGGAGCTGCAGTTGCAGCGGCTGATGCTGCCAACATGGCTGACAGTTTCTCAGGATCGCTGAGCAAATCTTTCACCTGAAAGAAATTAAAGTTTAAATCATTAGTAACTGGGTCAAAAACGATTATATTCACTAACCCTAGTCTAAGTGGAGGTTTTTAAAAGCAGAATAAATAGAGAGCCCACAAGTCAGTAAAGAATCATCCACATTGTTTTCAGTAGAGCGAAAGTACTTAATCATCATTCTTGGGGCAAGTGATAAAATATTTGCTGCAACGATTATCTTTGATGACAATATCACAGAAAATCAGATTATATAACTTTAGTGGATCGTCTTTACAGCCTTCCTCTGAATGCTTAACTGATTATTCAGTACTGGAAGTCATAAGTCCTGATACTAGTTTCTGACAGCAATTATACAGTCTCAAAAAAAAAAAAAAAAAAAAAAAAAAAAAAAAAAAAAATCTCTTCTGTAGAAGGAGTCTATCAGTGTATATAATTTTGATGAATCTTTTTTAATGCAATTACACAAAAAGGATTGCAGTTTTGCTCAGTCATAATTCCTAAGGTTAAAATATCAATAGCAAATTTCAATAAATCCATTCAAATAAGAGAATTTTTGCAATTTCAATGTGATCTGCTACAATTTCTCAAATATTTAGCATTTTAATCATCTAATTCTTGGATACAGAAATATTTATTTTAATCCTAAAACCACAAAAAGCAATTTATGTAATCACAATGAAAAGTTGATAATGCTTCTAAATGCAAGTTTACAAATCAACAGGATGGTTTATGCTATGTTGGCTGAAGAATATTCAACCTCAGAATGGTTTCTCAGAAAAAAATTTGCATTCACAAAGAATCAGAAATCGGGGTTCGGTAAAATCTCATCATTGAAAGACATTCTGAATAGCAAAGAGTTTCATTAATTAGCAGAACCAATTAGCAAGATTAACTGAAGATCATTCCAGTTCAAAGATTATCACAAAATTAAACTTATATTGCTTGGTAGTTAGAGTCAACTTTCAAAAAAATAAGATTATGGTTTAAACATTTCAATACATCAAATTTAGTTGTATACTGAAAGTTGGGAAAATGAAAACCAAAATTGATGAATTTAAATTTAGTTTTTTCAAAGCTTTTTTCTGCTAAAACTACCTAATGAGAAAAGCACTTACTGTCTGAGCTTCTGGGAATGTTACTTCAGTCTCAAGAGAAATTGCCAAGAGATTCTTGAACCCATTAATCACCATGTGTGGTGCAGAAGCCATTGTTGGATAACCGATAGCCAGTGAAAGAGAAGCCACATTGGTAACACCCTGAAAAATAAAGAAATACTCAATATCACACCATATATTAACATGCAGATTTCAGATTCCTCAAAGACCTTGCAGGTCATAAGCAATCGTTAAAGAGATATTTGTAAAAATCTAAAATAGGTTTAAAACAAACTGGAAACTTCAGATATACAAATTACATACTTTGTTTTCATTCAGTAATTTAAGCTATCAAGACAATGGGGAAGAAGAGACCTTATAAACACCATAAATTATTTTAGTGCCGTAAATGCCTAGATATTAATGAGTAAATACATCCAGCCTCCAACACTGGGCAGAGTGCAAAGTTTAAACTCCATCGACTATTAAATATATTAAACTTTCTGCATATATATTCAAATAATGTATTAGTGTAAAATGTACCCAATATGGTCTCACTCCCCAATCAAAGCCACAAAGACTAAGGGAAGTTATGGAATATATTGGGTTAGGCCCACACCCGGTCAGAAGACAAGGGGGCCAGTTTTATTTCCAACAAGGTGGAAAGGGAATAGACCTGAATTAGCCTCCAGAGTAATCCTTTTAAATTAAAAGGATACAAAAGAGATTCGGCTCCCATTCGCCACAACAGGTCTAAAAAGACCTGCAGACATGTTGGTAGTATCAGTTATATATAAAATAAAAGATTTTAAGTTGTGCATTTATCAAATCATTTGGAAAATAGATATTAATCTAAAAGTGAGAATCTTGATATCAAGAGATTCCCATTAAAATCTGTGTATATATTAAATACATCCCTAATACAAATGAATGTGCTTAAATTTATAAAAACAGCAGCAGCAGTATTTGCAGGACCTTTAAACCTGCCTCTCTGCAACAAGCTACTTAGTTAAAAAGCTAAGTTTAAACCAGTTACACATCATTAGATATAGCAGCAAGTCAGTTTTAGAAAACGCTAAAAGATCCCATAAAAACAAAAATCGTTTAAGAAAAAAAAAAAAAAAAAAAAAAAAAAAAGCATGCTTATAATAGAATTCTTAAGAGATGGTCATAGAAAGCAAAGGTTAGGGACATTTCAGACCTGTATTATTGTTCCTTCACAGTTAAAAGCCCTTTATCCACCAATAAAAAAGATCTGTACCCAATATGGTCTCACTCCCCAATCAAAGCCACAAAGACTAAGGGAAGTTATGGAATATATTGGGTTAGGCCCACACCCGGTCACAAGACAAGGGGGCCAGTTTTATTTCCAACAAGGTGGAAAGGGAATAGACCTAAATTAGCCTCCAGAGTAATCCTTTTAAATAAAAGGATACAAAAGAGATTCGGCTCCCATTCGCCACAACAGGTCTAAAAAGAACTGCAGACATGTTGGTAGGAGGATTTGTTCTTTCACCATTTGCCAGAAACAAAGAAAAAGTAGCTAAAAACAGGGAAAACATCAGAAATGCAAGTTTACAAATTCTGAAGCTAAGTTTCTTATGTCTTTAAGTATTGAAGGTTTCTTAAATGAATTTACAAAATTCTTGGCTTAAAAAAAAAATTCTTAGTTTTACAATTGTTTTTTTTTGTAAAATCTAAATTAATCTGAGGATTGCAATTTCGAATATGAACTTTTCTGCATTAGCGAATGCAAAATTAAAAGAATTCAAAGGCATTTCTCAAGAATTACAACTCTTGATACAAATGTCTCAATACATTAGGGTACATTGAAATATTACTTTGCTCTATTTTTAGTGACAAATTAAACAGAATTATCACAATATCCATTTACCCCCGCCCCCCCAGTAGAGAAAAATTTACAATTCATTTTCAACTAATTCTATTGTACAGCCGCCAGAGATTCTACACTAGAGCACAAAAGAATATTTCTAAAAATGCATAGTTCAGATGCGAGGCTAAACTATTTTAAGTGTTAGACTTACTATTATCAAGAATAATGAGATTATGGTTTAAATGTACCCAATATGGTCTCACTCCCCAATCAAAGCCACAAAGACTAAGGGAAGTTATGGAATATATTGGGTTAGGCCCACACCCGGTCAGAAGACAAGGGGGCCAGTTTTATTTCCAACAAGGTGGAAAGGGAATGGACCTAAATTATCCCCCAGAGTAACCTTTTAAATAAAAAGGATACAAAAGAGATTCGGCTCCCATTCGCCACAACAGGTCTAAAAAGACCGGCAGACATGTTGGTATGCAAGACTTAGTAACATCTTAATCCTGTAGTTCAAAAACACTCAATTTTGCACAGATTTAAATAGTTTTGATGACATAAAAACAGCAAGAAAAAGAAATCCAATTCAAAGACATTTTTGTATGTAAAAAGGAGTTTCACAAGCAGTTCAGATAAATTAACTGAAGTTTGCTTAACATCAATCATCTAGGCTGGCTTTGAACAAATCAGATAAAAAGTTATTCAAATCCAATGAAAAATAATGGAGATTAGATTGGAAAGTTGAATACACCAATCAGGAAGCATTTAACATCTAATTTCAAGTAGGTTTGAGCCAAAAAGAACCAAATTTATGCATTCTTACATGAAGCAAATCTAGAACACCATTTGCCTCTTCAATACGTAAAGACATTTACAAATAGTATATTCAAAATTTAAGTATGGGTGGAAAAGAATTCTTATTCAAAAATGGTAATAAACTCCACTCACATCCATGAACTTTTTCCTAATATCCTCATCCGTGATGTCCAAAACAGCAGGAGCGAAGACAGTACCAGAGTCAAACACTGAAAAGCAAAATAGAACATTTATGGAATTGGAGAAAAATAACTTTAAAAAAATTTTTTAAATTGAGAGCCCACAAGTCAGTAAAGAATCATCTACAGAGTTTTCAGTAGAGCGAAAGTACTTTAATCATCATTCATGGGGGTTCTCAAAGGCAACAAAAAGAGATCCGAGATAAACAGAAATCAAAGCATCAAAAGAATTAAATTTGTTCACTTATGCTACTATAGGAAACTTGGGATTCATTTTGATATTTAAATATATTAAACTAATGCTAATGTACGTCCTAGACACTGCCTGTTTTTTTTAAATTTGTTATTTATTATTAATGCGAAATGTGTCATGGTGGAAAGAAAAGCTCCAAATCATTGCAGCTATTTATTGCCTTAAATAAAACCGCAGAAGTCCGTTGTGAGGCAGTAAACGTATTAAGCAGAAGAATAAAAGATAAATTATAGAACATGTTAAAGTGGCTATGTACCACCGAAAAGCAAAGTAGAACACTTGAGACTGAGAAAAATAACTCTTTAAAAAAAAAAAAAAAAAAAAAAAAAAAAAAAAAAAAAAAAAACATTGCAAGCCCACAAGTCAGTAAAGAATCATCTACACCATTTTCAGTAGAGCGAAAGTACTTTAATCATCATTCATGGGGCTATTACAGAGTTTTGAAGCAAAACTTTTAGAGAAATGATATGAGCTGTTAGTATTTACAGGAATAACAAGTTGAAACTACAATTTGGGACACAAATAGTTTAGTATATGGTAAACTTAATACATTACACCAAAATCATTGACAATATTGGCTATTACTGAGTCATTAGCTTCTATTTGGTTTCAAATGCAAAACATTCATGCTGATAAAGTTTTATATCACATTTACACAACTAAAAAAAGTTCCCACATTCAACCTTATTAAAAAGAGCTATGGTTAAGTAGTTTAATCATGATGCCGGCATGGAAAAAAGAAAGTGTTGGGGGCACTACACTGGCTGAAGAATAACTTAATCTCAGGATGCCTTCTCAGAAAAATTTGCATTCACAAAGGATCAGAAATCGGGGTTCAGTAATATTTCA
>VCCN01007088.1:657225-670724 GCA_006491835.1 Architeuthis dux | reverse complement strand
AAAAAAAAAAAACAGCATGCTTATAATATAATTCTTAAGAGATGGGCTTAGAAAGCAAAGGTGAGGGACATTTCAGACCTGTATTATTCCTTTACAGTTAAAAGCCCTTTATCCACCAATAAAAATAAAAAAAATCTGTACCCAATATGGTCTCACTCCCCAATCAAAGCCACAAAGACTAAGGGAAGTTATGGAATATATTGGGTTAGGCCCACACCCGGTCACAAGACAAGGGGGCCAGTTTTATTTCCAACAAGGTGGAAAGGGAATAGACCTAAATTATCCCCCAGAGTAACCTTTTAAATAAAAAGGATACAAAAGAGATTCGGCTCCCATTCGCCACAACAGATCGAAAAAGAACTGCAGACATGTTGGTTTGAAGCTTTTAGAGCATAACGAAGATAGATAAAAAAATTAAAATAAATAATTTAATATTGAAACAGTGAATTAATGGGACGAAAAATCATCCCACTGCACTCAATATTGGTCTTCACCATTAAAAAAATATTCAGATTCCCAGAAATTAACTTATCAATAGAATTAGTTTACAAACGGAGGATTTCTCATCCCCTAATTTGAGGATTTAGAGGAAAAAAAAACTATCCAAACGAATCATTTAAACCCGAATTATTTCGTGCCTAGCGTAATTTAAGGTTTTTCTTAATCAAATATAAATGGAGAGAAGCCGGCATTTTTCGACACGAGGCAACGTTACAGAGTTAGATATTTTATATCTAAATTTGGATATTTTCTGCCGAGCTCAGATTTAAGAAATTGTTTTAGGTATCGGATATCAGTTTAGATTTTTTTGATGAAGCTCAGGTATTTATATTATTGGAGTTAGCAATGCTGCGAGAACGAGACTAACGAAAAGACAAACATTTTTTTATAAGTGCAAGTCTTCAAATATTGCGATTACCCAAATCGTTTACGGCCATGGTTGGTTATGACTTAACCTCTTCAAAGTGGGTTGCAGTCACCAGTCTAATTAAAAATTGATCTAAATTTAGGTTTTTAAGAAGTTTCAAGCATTTGCAAACCTTTAATCAAAAAATTATTAAGGAAGAAAAAAAGTGCAAAGTTTGAAGAAATATAATCTATTCCAATATCAAAGATGGACCCATTTGACTAAATTATTGCATACAATTTCATTTAATTCAGAACTTTCAAATTAAAATAAAAGATTGTGGTCTTGTTAAAATGCAAGGGTTTGCTAATTGTTTTTACTCTTATAAATGTAATATTTTTAACTAATAGGTAAATTTCATGGACTAAAAGTTCTATCCTCATTAAGAAAAAGAAAAAAAAGCAATGACCGCGTGGCTGTATAATGGCGGCATCTCTACGAGTAAAAAATCGTGTTCCATCTACACAAAAATTAAGCTTATACTTCTTGATAAACGAGCATAAAACATTTTATAAATCACAATCTAAAAATTGAAGCAATTTTTGTTACCAAATTATAAATGAAAATGGTTCAATTTTGCTTTTGACTTACCTTGCCGTTGGCAGTAGTTGTCGCCTGTTAATTCAGTATGACGTGTGAGAGGAAAAGCGCAGGCGCCAATCCTTTATATACCCACACTAAGTGCTGCCACCTGGTGTCTAACCAAGGGCAGTTAACTCTCTTCCTATTTTTCGATTTTCCTATTCTTCCTCCTCCTCCTCTTCTTCTTCTTCTTCCTCCTCCTCCTCCTCCTCCTAATAATTCTGGCGGAAGTAGGCGACTAACGATACGCTGCCACCCAACTTGGATCTCTTGTTTTTTTGGTTGTAAACAAGATACGAAATTATTTCTTGATCTGGTTTAGGCTCCTCGGATTTATTCATTGCCTCGACTTTTGTTTTTTTTTCATCTTTTTATTGGGGATATGATCACTAAGAACATGTGTTCGGCATTATTCTTGGGCGAACTCCTGCCCCTTCCGCGAAATGGCACAGGAGATGAACATCAACAACAAGCCACACCAACAACTCCGCAGCTCCCAAACAGAATCCCTTCGGAACAATTCGGCCAGGTATTGAGACACCCCCTTCACCTGGTTATCTCTAAACACACGGCTTTGACAGCCCTCCAGATCGAGAACGAGTGTGAGTATTTCTTCATCACTTTCCGCCGTCCCGAGATACGAAAAAACAACCTGCCCGCTGGTAGCTTCTATTTCACGTTGACTGACGATCCAGTGGTCGAACCGAAAGTCGATGAAGACAACTCCCTGATGTGCGTTGTTTTCGTGGATGACATAGATGTAGTCCCACCACCCCCTCCACCAACCACGCCGTGCCCTCCGTCATCCCTTGGCACTCCGACCCCTTCACCATGTAGCGAAACCGCATCCCAGGTAAATGATGAAGGGAGCGAGGTAGATTATAAGGTGTCTCATCCCCGTTCCAAGATACATCTCTATTGCACAGAGCAGTTTCTACAGCACTACGGTTGGGAACCGTCTCAAAACATTGTTTTCAAACGTATATTCCCGTACCCACTTCAAAAAGTCATCTTGATGGTGAAAAACATTGACACTTACCATTCATTGCGAAATTTAGACTTCACTTCTCTACTCCTCCAGGTGTGTCGGCATGGAGTCCTGGTGAGGACAAATGACATGTTTCTTGCCCCATGGATACTGAACCAACCAAATTCGGCTGTCTTACATCAGTATCAACACATTATAGCTACCGAGTGCTGTCCTTTTCGTCAGGGTCTGTTGACCATCAAAACAGAAATCTTCACTGTGTATGATGAGAACCTACCATCAAAAGCAGGCAGGTGTCGCATGGACTGCCTGCCCAAAGACTCCTTGTTTTTTTCCAATTTTTGTTCCTGGATTAGAAACCGCAAACCTGAGAGCCAACAAATTGCGCAACTGGACAACAACCAACTGGTAATTACGGCTAAAATGGCGGGTCACAAAAGGCTCAAAGAAGTCATGATCAGAACAAATATAGATCAAGAATTTGACCCCAACTATATTATCTGCATGCCTCGGAAGCTAATGCTTGACCATAGTCTGTATGACAGCACAATCGTAGAGGTCTACTGCTTTGGTAACAAAGTGGACATCTTCAAGGAAAGAGATGAAGTCTTTGAACAGAATCTAGAGAACCCTCTTCAACGTAGCTGCATTGTACGCTCAAAGCTGGCCATGGTAAAATGTCTTGGCAGACGCTATGACAAATCTCTTTTTGCTTTTATCTCCCCTACTTTACTTTTCAATATTCAGGTGCCACCTCAGCACCTCCCCACTACAAGTGTTTGTATTGTCATAAAGAAACCGCAAAATACTATCCCAAAACAGCCTGTTGATTCGTTTCTGGATAACTTAAAACTATGGAACCTGGTTGTTGCCGAAAAAATCATTGTTAGCAAAATCAAATTTCCTGGAAGCGATGATTTCCCAATCAAAGGAATGCAGAAATTCTTTGAATACCCTCGTCTTTTAGAAAAAGGAGACATCTTCTGCATCCCGTTTGAGGACCATTGTTTTTCACAAACTGAACACTCCTTTGAGAAAAGCCCCATTTGCTATTTAAGAGTTGAGAAAATAAAGCCAGATCTTGAGCATGGTGACCGACACTTGGTCCACCCAAAACTCACAACAAAAACACTGAAAGAAAATTATTCTTCACACAGTTTTGTTCCACATACAATATCTGATTCTCCTCCATACTGGTGCCAGTCTAGGCCATCAGGAATTGAATCTTACGTGGATTGTCTCCTGAAACTCATTCTGCCATTCCTTAATGATACTCTTGGTGTAAAAGTACAAGAAATATTATCTCCCACAATTCTGGTTATGGGTCCTGCTGGTGTAGGTAAAATGACACTTATAAATGCAGTTGCACGAACGCTTTGTCTCCAGGTTATTAAGGTAAATTGCCAGGATATAAGTTGTATGACTCCGTCAGCCACTCTTGAGAAAATCAGGAATGTTGTTCGTAGTGCAAAAGACTATGCTCCATGTATTTTAGTGCTGAGGAATCTTCAGTTTTTGGGACGATCCGAGAAGCACGCGATGGATATGAAAATTGGGACTTTCTTTGTCGATATTCTCCAGCAGGCCAAGCGAGGAACACTGGATTATCCACTGATAATCATTGGAACCTCCTTAAATATGCAGGATCTCAACTCAAACATTCTTGAAGGTTTTCTGCATCACATGAAAATACAGGTCCCAACTGAAATAGAACGAGCTAATATGTTTACTAGTCTCATAGAAAACCAGTATGTGTCGGGGGATGTGTCAGCAACGTATATTGCTCGCCGTACTGCCGGCTGTGTGTTGGGAGACATTGTTAATCTTGTAAACCGTGCCCAGGAAGAGACCTATGCGAGGGTCACCGAATTTGTGGGTAGCTGCGATAAAAATTGGTGGAGTGTTCATGGTGACCTGTGTGCCTCAGGTGTAGTAATACAACACTGTGATTTCGAAAAGGCTTTGGACAGCCTGCAGTCGTCCCATTTTGATGAACTAGGCACTCCTAAAATTCCCAAAGTTAACTGGGAAGATGTCGGAGCCTTGGGAGATGTTAAGCAAGAAGTCTTGGACACAATTCAATTACCCTTGTTGCATCCAGAACTTTTGGCTGCTGGTCTAAGGCGGTCAGGTGTCCTACTCCATGGACCACCTGGTACAGGTAAGACCTTAATAGCCAAAGCAGTCGCTACAGAATGTTCTTTAAATTTCTTCAGTGTCAAAGGACCTGAGCTTATGAACAAGTATGTTGGGCAAAGTGAGGAGAATGTGCGTAAAGTTTTTCAGCAAGCACGTGATGCAGCTCCTTGTGTGATATTTTTTGATGAACTGGACTCCCTGGCACCCAATCGTGGCCGAAGTGGGGACACAGGTGGTGTAATGGATCGTATAGTTTCTCAGCTCCTGGCAGAGTTGGATGGGCTTCACAAGTCACACGATGTGTTTGTTATTGGTGCGACCAATAGAGTCGATCTGTTGGATCCTGCTTTGCTGCGACCCGGCCGCTTTGACAAGATCCTTTATTTAGGCGTGTGCAAAACGAGAGAATCACAACTCAAGATTTTAGAAGCTGTGACCCGAAAATTTGATCTTGGAAAATTTTCCATGGAATCTATCGTGGACAAATGTGATTTCAATCTAACTGGTGCGGACTTCTATGCATTAGCATCAGATGCTTGGATGAATGCATGTAAAAAACTTATTGAGAAGTCTGAGAATGGTGAGGAGGTTGATAAGTCGAAGGTTATTGTGGAGGAAACAGACTTTTTAGAAGCCCTGACTAACCTGGTGCCATCCGTGTCAGAATATGATTTGGAGCATTACAAAGATTTACGAAACACATACGCTTCATAAAATGGTGAGAAAGGTGTTTAGAAATTGTGAAAAGATTTACAAAAAAAGATGCAGCTTTAATTTAAATCTGAAAACAAAATTAATTATTCAAAGAAAGGAAAAAAATAATTGAAATTTATTGTTGACTTTTATTTCTGTAATTTATGTTCAAAAATTAAGTTGCTATTTATTTTTTCGTTTTAAATGATTTTTTGTTGTTATAAAAATGCTGTGACCAATTTTATTTTCTTTCTTCAGTTTTTGTTATTTTCATTTTTAATTTATAAATTTCAAAGTACATTTTGGTTTCTAAAGAAGTGTGTACTTTGCTACAATTAAGAATACTTTTTGGTAAAGATCTAAATCCATTAACCAAGTCGGAAAAAAATGGAAACAATTATTGGTAAAGATCTAAATCCGTTAACCAAGTAAGAAAAAAATAGAAACAATTATTGGTAAAGATCTACATCCATTAACCAAGTCGGAAAAAAAATAGAATCAATTTTCTTTCGCCAGTAATTTTTGGTGCTTTTAATCAATTAGACCCTAACAAACTTCCTGGGATTTTTTATTTTTCAGAAAAAATCTTTTTTAAGATTTTACAAAGGAGGTTCTATTTACAAGGTAACTGTATGGTAAACGGGTCCGTTATATGGAAGAGGGGCTTCGAAGCATGTTACTTCCCTTGTGAATGTTGTTATCTAGCCTTCTTTGATATTTTAATGCCAAGAAAATTGTCATTAAAATATCAAAGAAGCCTCACAAGGGAAGTAACTGAATATTTCCAAGTCTTACTTCCATATAACGGACATAAGTAACAGTCCCATTTACCATACAATTACATTGTAAATAGAACCGCCCTTGTAAAACCATAAAAGCATTTTTCTGATAAATAAAAAATCCCAGGATGATTGTTAGGGTCTAACAGATTAAAAGCACAAAAAATTGTTTCTATTCTTTTTTGACTTGGTTAACAGATCTAGATCTTACCTACTTTTTCTTCCAGATCTAAAATAAAAAAAATGAAGTTAACATTCAGCGGTTTAGTAGATAGTGACTTGTCGACGGTTGACCAAGTAAGAGTACAGGTGGACCTAGATAAATTAATGCTATGGTCAAGAGAATGGTTATTAGCTTTTAATGAAGATAAATGTAAGGTGTCACACATAGGAAATAGAAATCCGTGTTAAGATTACTGTATGAACGGAAATATACTAGATATTGTAAATGATGAAAAGGATCTTGGTATCATAGTATCTGATAAACTATCATTCTCTAAATATAGTGCTGCTGCTAAGGTGAACAGGGTGCTAGGACTGATTAAGCATACCTTTTCATATATAGACAAGGACTCGTTCCTTATACTATGTAAGACTTATGTCCGTCTACACAGGCCTGGTCACTATACTTGGAGAGAGATAAAAAATCTTTTAGAAAAGGTCTAGAAACGAGCAACTAAGTTAGTACCGGAATTAAAAAGTATGAGGATAGGCTAAAATGTTAGGATTAACATTGTTAGAAAATAGGATGGATCTGGGAGACTTAATAGAAATGTTTAAGATTATGCATGGTTTAGAAATAGTAAACCCTGATGTATTTTTTACTAGAAGGGGGTACAAGGGACTGAGAGGCCATACGTATACGGTAGAAGCAAATAGAAGTAGATTGAATATCAGAAAATTCTTTTTTAGCAATGGAGTGGTAGGACTTTGAAACAGATTCCCAGAATATGTAGTTCTATCAAGAGATTTAAATGATTTTAAGAAGAATTATGATGTTTATTACACCACCGCAAAGGTTTAAGGCCCTAGATATTGTGTAAATATGATTATGATGTGTGCTTGTATATACAAATTGTATACTTTTTTCAAACTAAAATAAATGTTCTAAAATGTTTTTGAAATTGCCCCCCCCCCCCAAAAAAAAAGAGAATGTTCTGAGTAAAGTAAATTACCGTAATTCTTTGTGTATAACATGAAAAGAGCGAAACTGGAGGCTGGCGGGGGCGTGCTATACTCGAATGTACGTGGAAAAATAATTAACAGATTCAACTGTAGTTTTAACCCTTTCAACCCGTAAGCCTGATATTTTGGGCTGAGAACTATTTTACTATACACTGTAAGAGTGTAAGCCCATTTGATGACAGAGGTGACTTAACTCTCACCCCCCACCCCCCACTAAGAATAGTAGTGGGAACTTATTGTATAACGGCAGTATTTGGAACATCGACACAGAAAAACATGCAGGACTGCTGAATCGAGTACCCGTGTTATACAAGAGGCTACAATTTTATACCTATTTTTCAACTAAAAATCTAGTACTCTTATTATACAAGAATCGTGTTATACACAAAGAAATATGGTAGTTAAATTAGTTGAACTTGAGATCCAAAGCAGAAATATAAATTGTGTGAGTGAGTGATTGCATCCATCCATAGTAATTACATAGTAATTTTGGCAAAGTAGGATGACTTAACCGTTAAAAATGTATCACATCATAAGGACCGATCACTGCTAAAGAAGCTAACATTTTTTTTACTTTTGTATTAAAAAACAATTATTTTATTTTTTTTATTAAATCAAGTATTGTAAACCATTTTTATTAATTTTTGACTGCTATTTACTCTCATCTTAATTTTTAGTAGTTTTTAAAAAAATCACAATGTGTAAAATGGTTTACAATGAACAAATAATAATAGCTTTTCACTAAGTTGAATTGTAATTAAAAAAACAACTAAAAGTTAAAAATGGAGGTGAATAGTAGTTAAAAATTTTATAAAAATGGTTTACAATACTTCGTCTAAATAAAAATTTAATAACAAAATAATCAATCGCTTTTTTTACTATAACCAAAAATGGTTTACAATACTTGATTTAATAAAAAAAAATACAATAAAATAATCGTTTTTGCCAGCTTAGTACGAAAGTAAAAAAAATGTTAGCTTCTTTAGCTGTGATCGTTCAAATCAGTCCTTATGATACAATCCATTTTTGATGGTTAAGTCGTCCTACTTTGCCATAATTTTTTTTTTAAAGAGGATGCTAATTGCTTCATATATATACATGTATAATTTCACATGATCTTATATATATCTGTATATATAAAATGCAATGTGTATCCATATATGTATATTTTTGTGTGTGCGTAACACTTTTCTGTGACACATAGAGATGGGCAAATTGCCAATTTCTATGTTGTGGACTCTTCTGGTATTACTAAGCAATTAATATGACGTTAAAAATTTAAGAATGCAAACAATATTTTTTTGTTGGTATACACTCAATAAGCGCACAGATACTACACTCTGATCCTAGGCAGAAATACCAGGGAGCGACAATTTGATCCTACACAGAGCGCACAGATACACTGACTCTAGGCAGAAATGCTGATCCATGCGTAAATAATCCCATCATTTCTGACGGGTATTATGCTAGTATATATGGCAAACAACTGATGATCCCTACAAGAAGATCTAATTCTGTGTAAAACATAAATCCCTGTGAACAGCTCTCATTAACAGTTATTAGTGAATAATTGACTTATATGACAAGTAATGAAATAAATGAATAAACAGAACATAAATTTTAATTTAAAAAAAATTTCTGTGGTAATATCTTAAATGCTTTAAGACAGTAAGACTTATATAAATATAAACTTATATAAATATGAAACTTTCCATATTAAAAGAAAACATATTTTTTTTTTTCAGCAACATCTTTTAGTGTTTAAAGCTACAAAGCTTTCTAGACTATATATATACTAGTATTCCAATGGAAATTATGAATGACCACCAACCATATATGCTGTGTTGGGGGTGATCAATGAACAATTTACTTCTCGCCTTTTATTGGGCTGCAATCACTAAATAAGATCTGAATTTTCAAAAACAAGCGGGCACAAATTACGAACCAATTTAGCATAAACTTAAATTGCATATTAACCTAAATACCTATTTAGGGTGGGTGGGGAATTTTTTTTAAAAAACAACATTTTCTCCTACTTATTGGAGGGAGTGTATGTGCAAAATTTCAAGTTTCTACTATGAATGGTTAGGGCTGGGCAAAGTCCAGATACATAGATACATATAAATGTCAGAACGCATGAATAACCTAAACCCAGTAATAAACCAGTGTTGTGGGTAGCAGTGATAAAAAAGAGGTTATAATAATTTCTAGTTATTTAGACTATTATCTATTATCAGAAATAAAAATCTCTTCTCCAGTTATTCAAAGTTGAAACATGGACTCTGGTCATTTATTTACAATGCAAATTTTATAAACAGTCAACCAAAACTGTCACCATAGGTTTCTTCAGTTTTTAGGTGGGTCTGGCTGACTGGCATGTATCACACATACAAGCTGCACCAATGGAGCTAGAGGGCTGAAAAATTACATTTACTCCTTATGTTTAGAATTGTTTTACAAAATTCCTCTGTTGAATAGGTTTTTAGTGAGGGGGGGGGTGTTAAATTTGCAATGTAAGTTTATGCTAAAATGGTCCCTTAGGGTGTTCACGCTTGTTTTTTGAAAATTCAGACTTTTTAGTGATCACTGCCCAACAAAAGGTGAGAGAAGTAACTTATTCGTTACTCATTGCTTTTTCCAATTTTTTAATTGATCACCCCCAACATGGCATTCTGCCAAAAGACATTGGTCACGTGACAGTTTCTATTGAGTGACTAACCAGACCTGTTTATTTATTTATTTGCATTACCCACAACCAGAGCCTCATGGAAGAGTATGATGATAATGATTGTTATAACCCTTATTAAATATTTATCTATAGATATGATAGACATGATAGAAAATGTGACACAAGGTAGTTTTTAATGTGGACATTTGAATACAATGCTTGTTCTACCCCAGTAGTAACACTCTTCCTTTTAAATAGAATTGGCCGATGCGATCTGGGCAACACATTGCCAGTGTTAAGACAAATTATTTTGTGATTGTTCCGAGCTCAAATTAGGGATCTGTCCTCAAAAATACAAGACAGACTTTGAAAGTGAAAATATAAACCTGATAGTTTTGTAAAACTGTGACAACCATAGGGTATAAATATTAGACATTATTTCATAACTTCTTGTGTTACATTATCACCTTCTTGGAGGTTGGCGACAAACGTTTAACGACCGTTGGTTGGTTTTGTCACTCCTTGTTGTTGACAGTGTCAAGGCCCACGATGTGTCCGGGCTTCGGGAAGATGGAGGTTGGTCTCTTGAAAGAATTGGCCTGAAATGTAACAAAGGATCGAGATGGAGGCGATTTCTCTGGTTAAAGAATATACTGTTTATTCCTAATTCTACAGAGGTTCTTGTCACATACAGATATTCCCATAGGAGCAAGAGAGCCTCACTCAGTGTTTATCAAGGCAACTTCAGATGTCACGACTCAAGCCGTATGTGGGGGACACTCTGTCTTGTCTTCGCTCTGTCACTCTTATTTATACTGTCTTTGTTTATCGTTTCTAAGTATTAAATTCATTCATTCATCCTGTTTAGAACTTTGAACTTTGGCTATTTTGAATTAACCCTTTGCTCGTTTATTAAACAAATTTCTATTTTTAGATATTTTCCGTCCATGTTTTGACTTGTACTTCCCCTCCTCCTGAGTCACCCTTTGATGTTATCCAAAGCGCCAATCTTGTTTATCAAAAGTGTCCAGTCAATTGTTTTAGTTAGTTTCAATCTGTATATTTTGAACTTTTTGAACTTTTCATTTATCTATCTTTCTATCTGTCTATCTATCTATCTATTTTCATTTATGCACCTCTTCGCTATGGTACACTTGTAAGGAATCTCAAACGCTATTAACCCAGTTTCATGAAAATTTAGAAGGAGGCAAAAATAGGTACTTGAATAAAACTGAGTATAATCCTTTGTCTTATCAATATTCTGGTTTTTTTCTACATGATAAGTGTACTGTAAATAAAGTGTGATATGCAGTACAGGATGTTCAGATTTTATAATCCAGCACTAGTTTCTGAGATTAAGTGTTGGTACATTGAACTTTAGTATCTTTGTGAGACTAATCAGAGAATACTCTGACCCTTCTCCTTTGAGATATACATCCTGCAAATTTGAGATTTACATCCTGCCAAATTGATTTCCAGTATTAAAGCTATTATTATGAATGACTTGGATCCGCGAACAGAGATTGGGACGGGTTTTCCATGTCTTTATTCAGGTCTAGGTCGGCGGGCCTGAACGCGAAAAATCTGTAGTCTGTACAATGGAGTTTTAAGGTGAAGTGTAATGTGCGCACGGCCGATCCCACCCTTTAAACCTTGGGTTTGCACTGTCCTTAGGTCGTAGGTTTGACAGGAGTTTCCTTCTCCTGGCAGGTGCCTAAGCTGGCTGTATTAAGGTATACGGCTACCTGTGCAGATATTATATATATATATATATATATTGAAGCACAGGTTCAAGAGACACCACCGTTTATGCAAATGCCCGAGCTGGCTGTAGAGGACTGCTGCAACTTTAAGTACAATTCATGGACACTTATTATATAATAACTAGCATATACCCGTCAAAAATGATGGGGTCATTTATGTATGGATCAGCAATAAGGAGCCAAAAGCAATTTATTTTTAAGTATCCTAATTTTAAGTTTTTTGAAAGTCTCAACTTAAGAAAAGTCACCACTGATATCATGCGGTATGAAAAAAAGTCATAGAAAGAAACGTATTTTATTAAAAATATAACTTATTTCATTAGAAAATAAAGTTTTTTTTAAACCACCCTTTAATTCTTTTATTAGCTGTACAATGTATTTCATGTGGACCAATCCATTATCAATTGTAGGATATCTCAGCTAGCGGACACAGCAGACAACCAAACATCATACAAACATTCCTTTACATATTTGGCTTTTATATGATAAGATAACTAGACCATCTCTTTCAAAAGAGGCTTCCAACTTTACCTTAGACTGGCTAATCTACTTATATAATACATCATGTGGTGGTCTGTATGTTCTGTCTGTAACATTTGTCATGGGGAATAACTATTAAATGCTAAATATAGAGTAATCTCCCTTACTTTTTTTTTTTTTTTTTTGCAAATGCATAATAATCAAAAACATTATGTTGCGCTGTATTTGTTTGTCCATGTTCAACCAGAATGATTCTGGTTGAACATGGACAAAAAAATACAGCGCAACATAATGTTTTTGATATTTTTTAAGTACGGTGCAATTGCAAAATTATCTAAATACTGCTTATTTCAAAAGCATACACTGACACCTTATATATTAGATATAACATTGAAATTATCAGAATATAAATCTATGTATAAAAACTGTCATCACTTTAAGTAAGATTATTTTAATGTTTTACAATCATCAGGTAATATTTCAGCCCTGATAGGATTTTACATACACAGACATTACAATCTTGAGACTTTTATGTCACCTTACAACTTTGCTTATGACATAAGTCACACAAGTAAACTCCCACTGACTACACTTTTTTCCAGGAATGCTGACATCCAAATCTTCACAGATCTCCTCAGAATATAATATTGAAATTAGCAAAGGTATATACTTGCTTACATACATACATACACATACAAAACATCACACAACATTTTATACTTACTTTTCTAAATGAAACTAACCCAAAAATGACACTGAAATCCATAAAGTATTTACCTTTACATAAATGTCCTACTTTATTTGTTCAGTTCTATTAAAATATCAAAAACTTGACCTGTTATGAATAGTTTGGTACAAAAATTATCATGCTACTCAAAATTCTAGGTGACAGGGATTTGGGATTCTCCCCCCTCAAGATTCTCTTTGGACATGGGATCCCCTCTCCCTTCCCCCCAACTGAATCCAGCACTAAATGACCCACCAAGGGTCGATGTGCCGTTAAACAAAACAATCAATCAATCAAAGTTCTAGTTTACAGATGGAAAGATCCTAAATATCTCTCTGTGTATGATTCTTTAAAAAATTGTCCAGTAGATTTGTTATTCCTTTAGGAAAACCTGGCTTTGAACTATTTAAAAAAATTTTTTTATAAAGATCATTTATTATAATTAATTTGATATTAGATGCAGTGATAAACATATGACTGGAAATGACATTCTAACTAAATATGGATGGAATATGGAATAAATATATATAATATATCAATAAATATGTAAAGTCAATAGATGTATATGTATTATCTTAAAATTGTTTT
>VCCN01007088.1:613869-628169 GCA_006491835.1 Architeuthis dux | reverse complement strand
TTTGAAGATTGTTGTGAAAAAACAAGTTCTGACATTGCAAACCTGATAATGAAAACATTGAATAAAAATGTCATTCTCTTGGAAGATTTCAGGGGTTCTTGACAATGGTGCCAATATGGCAGCCAAGTACAAAGGATATTATTAATGGAAATCTTCTCACTATTTTCTCACCATGTGAATGCCATACATTGAATTTGTGTGGCACAGATTAAGCAGAGTGCTGTACTGAAGCCGTTACCTTTTTTGGAACAATTGAAAGTGTCTATAATATCTTTTCCAGTAGTCCAAAAAGATGGCAAATTCTTATGACGCGAATAGGCTGTCAATCTGTATTGTTTGTCAACTACCTGGTGGTCAGCCAGAATCTATACTGTGAAATCATTTTCAATGGTATCAAATGGCCAATTTGATACCATTGACAGCAGGACGTTCTGAAACTCAATCTGATGCCATAGACCATAATTGAAGTAACAGCAGCTATTAAATACATGTCCTCTTTCAGATGCCTACTCATGTCATCTACCATCTGGTTCAAAATTCTTGCTCCCATTAACATCTGCAACATGGTAATACAGGTAAGAGATACCAACTGTTGCTATTGAAGTGGACAACATTGAAATGCTAATCGAAAATCTGCAAAAACTGCAAGATCAATTTGACACCCTGCTGACAGAATCAAAACATGTCGTTAACAGTCTGCAAATTGAAATTAAGCTACAATCAAATGAGAGAAAGCGAAATAATTTTTTTTATGAGAACTATTCAAGTGATGAAAGCCAGGCAAAAGATCTTGACACATCATATGTGGACATCTATTTTTTATGTCATTGTCGATTCTGTCATTGATGGTATAACAAGAATATTGAAGCTGCCAAGAAAATTTCTGATACTTTTTTTTATTGCTCAGGCAATACTTGTCTATATTGAAAAAAAAACTATCAAGTGCATGTCATTTGCAAAGATTTACAATGCTGATATAAATGGCAAAGAACTTTCAAATGAATTAATCGACATCATGAAAACTATTATACACTGTGGCAAATTTGGGGAACTACAACTTAAATCCATGGATTTACTCAACAAAATATGACTACAAGTTGTAAAACAGTGTTCCGAATATTTGTGGATCACTCCAGATTTTTCTTATGATGCCTTCAACAGCAAGCCTCAGCAGAACATTCATTCGGTAAGCTTAAGCTGATAAAGAACTATCTCAGAACAAGCATGTCACAAGGTTGTCTGGTAGCCTTAGGTCAACTTAACATTGAATCATGACTCGAAATATTGATTTCAGATATCTCATACAAAACTTTGCATGCAATAAGGCACGCAAAGCACCCCTAAAAAAAAAAATGAAAACCCAGTTGTAGGTATGTTCGCACTACTTTTTATGCAACATACGTGCACGGAACTCTTGAAAAGAATTTAGGCAGAAAAGTTAAATTTCAAAAGCGCGTATTGATTGATGTTTTCACCAATAAAGTAAATCTTGTTTTAAAAACAGTCTACTTCATGTTATAATTAATGAAAATTTGTTTATCTTTTTTTTATGAAAATTTAGGCTTTTTTCTTTCTGGCAAAACAAGACAAAAATTAAAAAATTCTAAATTACGTTTTTGTTACAGACATTTTATGGTCTTTGGAAATGAATAAATAATAAAAATTACGCAGCTTTTGGTTTAATACTTGGTGGCAAGCCTACTGCTGTCTTGCCCCAGGTATAAATCATCTCTCTCAATGGCCCTGCCCACAACCATTTGTTAGTTTTTAGAAAAGATTTTTTTTTTCTTCAGGTTTTACAAGTGGGGTTGTATTTACAATGTAACTATAAATATTAAGCTTTCCAGTTTTGCAGTGGATTTGAAAAAAAAAAAAAAAATAGTATCAGACTCCAAAATATTTGGTTAAAATTCGCTTAACTACTGGGATGCAAATGTCCAGGACGCAATCGTCACCATTGCAAAAGCTGATAACACACTTATATGGTTGTCATTGACGTTATGTACACTGACACATTTTTCTTCATCAATTTTTAATTACAAATTTGCCAATAATGTCATTCACTTGTTAATAATCTATTGGACTTTGATTTCCCTGAGTCATTTATTGTATTGGGCACAATCGTAATTCTGTGATTAGAGGAATGTGGCTCCTCAACCTGGCTAAGAGCAAAGTGTAGTATCTGTTCTTATCAGCTTAATATCTGATATGTCTCCGATGTTTAATGACTTAAACCACAGTTGTTGTGAAAAGAAAAAACAATTTATTTTAAGTCAAAGAAAAAACAATTTAATTTATTTTATGGTTAAGAACCCTCACTCAATTAGATACTAACACATTTTTAACCCGACACACACGAAAGGTTAGGGTTTGGGTTTAGGGTTAGGGACTGGTCTACTATAGTAGTGACAATCAGTTTAATATCAAAGTCCCCACATCGGGGACATACCAGCTATTAAGCTGATAAGAACAGATACTACACTTTGCTCTTAGCCAAAAGGCTGAGAAGTGGCATTCGTGACCGGATTACAGAATTGCGATTGTACCTTGTATTGATGTGTGTATGAACAGCATTAAAACAATATGAAATAAATTTTTATTTGAAATTTTGCAATATTAGGCAACGTTAAAGCAAAATTACAATTAACTACAACAGAAGAGTTACTTTAACCTTTCAAGACTCCTGGGACATATACATCCCAAGGTTTTTATGACTGCTGGGATATATATGTCCCGTAGATATCCTTCTTCAGGTGTACTATCCAAATGTAATGTGTGATAAACAGAAGATTTTTTCTTTCCAATGGTAGCAATGCTTATAACATAGGATTCTGTGTTTTCCTTTCCTTGTTAGGCCTGGATTTCCATACCTTGTCCCTGTTGTGTAGCAGAATTCAACCCGATGTGGCTTCAACTACTCAACAGGGACAAGGTATGGAAATCCAGGCCTAACAAGGGAAGCAAAGGAAAATACCCAAATTCTACATTATAAGTGTTGCTACCAGAAAAAAAATTCTGTTTATCCCCATCACATTCAGATAGTACACCTGAAGAAGGCTGTAGAATGGATCGGCCGAAACGTTATGTTAACAAGGAGTTCTATCGTCTGAAAAAACTCTTTGAATGCTTCTCAACACTATAAACAATGTCAAGTTTCCTTGTGCACAGTCATTCACATATTTTTGTCACTGGGAAAAAAATGCGCAACATAAGAGTCTTTCTCACACAGACTACTAAAAACTAGAGGGAACATTGACCATAAGCGAGAATAGTGAAGTGAGTGACGCTACTTCGGGTGCTTTTCGCCTCTAAATTTATTTCAAATATCGCAAGTCGAGACAAGAGAAGTTCTTGATATGGGAAGTCCAGGAAGGGATGGATGATGCCATAGCCAGCATATGGGAACAACTAATATTTTAATCACCGCTACTCAACACAGACTGGTTTAAATACTGTTGCTGAGTTTAGGTTATTCATGTGTTCTGACAGTTATATGTATATATAGTTATCTATTATGTAACCGGACTTCGCTCAGCCCTAACCATGCAGTGTATAAACTTGAAATTTTGCACACAGACTCCCCTCAAGGAGTAGAGAAAACGTTTCTTTTTGTTTTTTGAAACCCCCCCCCCCCCTCCCAAATAGGTTTTAAGTCTTCCGCTACTCAACAGGGACAAGGTATGGAAATCCAGGAGGCCTAACAAGGAAAGGAAAGGGGAAAACACCCGAATCCTGAGTTATAAGCATTGCTACCATTGGAGAATTGAAAAAAAACTTCTGTTTACCACCATTACATTCGGATTGTATACCTGATGAAGGCCTTAGAATGGCTTGTTCGAAAAATTGTACTAACAAGGAGTTCAATCGCCCGAAAACCTTTTGAATACTATGAAGTAAGTTCACTTCTCATTGAGTCCTTCACCCTTGCAGCCTTGTTCCAGATTAAGCTAAACTTTGTGAGTACTTAAGATGCTTAGCTTAGAGAAATTGTTTGCAAGCTAGTCTGGTTGACCATTAGCTAGTGAAGTGAGTTTAATCTTCGCCACTATTGTGGCCTTGTGCCAGACTAAGTGAACATGAAGATTTCACTATGTTGCCCTTGCCACCAAGCTCCCCAGATCTCAATCCCATTGCGCCCCTTTGTGATGTGTTGAACCAATAGGTTCTCTCTGCAGAACCTCCATTACTTAACTTGCAGTGGTTAAAAGACCTGCTATTAACATCCTAGAAACAAATCCCAGAGGAAACCTTTAGAAGCGTTGTAGAGTTCATGCCTGATCGGGTAAGAGATATGCTGACTCTGACACCCACTCCGAGTAAATGTAAATTGTAACATTACTACTTGAAAAGAACACCCAATAGGTCGATTTGCGAGCTACTTCCTGTGGCAGGCCAGCCTGAATGTAAATTCAACTTTTCAAAACTGACAAATTTCCTGAGAAAATGGAAATATTATGGATTGAAAGCACAAAAAATTACTTGCAAATTTTTTTTCTATTTTTGAAAATGTGTAACCCTTGATTATACCGATGTAAATGGTACTTAAACACAGTATTAAAGGTTTAAGAAAGTATAGGGATAAACTTTTCAATCTTTTGCAATCAAATTTTATTTTATTTATTATGTTCCATTCACTTAAATTTTATTTTCAAACAATGCTTTAATCACAGAATGAAAGAGTTATGTACCTAATTGAGCTTATTTCTTTTAAAATAGTTATTTGTTAAGTTGCTTTGAGTGTTCAAAGAATTCAAAACCATAGAACTGTTAGGAAAAATATTCCTGATTTCTTTTATATCATTTTATAGAAATAGACTTTTTTTTAAATTTTAAAAATTTTGTCTTATGTGTTACTCAATGTGTATATTTAGGTATTTCTTGCTTATATAGTCCTAAAAATTGGCTAAATTATCTCCCTTGACGGTTAACGTCACTCATATATGCACTGTAAGTCATACAAAGTCAGCATAATCATTCATATTCATCTTACTACGTTTTTTTTAATGAATTCTCTTATTTCTTTTTAAAAAATAAAAAATAAATAACACTTTAATCCAAGTCATTAAAAAAATATGTAAAGAATTTGGAGTGAACATTTATTGCTATAAAGTTAGCTGGAAATGAAAAATCTAGCCAATTTTAGCCATTTTAAAGCCAGAGGAGTCGGAATCGGAGGTACCAGAGATTTCGGAGTCAGAGTCAGATGTTTTGTGTCCGACTCCACAGCCCTGGAATATGAGCATACGTTCCAGGACGTGATTCCACATTCTAGAACAAAGAACACCTATCGAATGCCTGTGGATACACATCTGAAACGTTGTGAATAAATGACCATATACACAAGGAAAATAGTTCGACCATACGGAATGATCAAATGGAATGTTTAACAGATTTATTAAAGATTCTGCACATTTTATGCTATTTGACAAAGGCTGTCTGTAAAGTAGATTTCTGGTTGTATTTACTTAGTGTATAGCATCAAAATGAACTTGGTAGTAGTCTGTATAATATTGTCAGAGCTGTAATCAATCACTCTTAAAAGAAATCTGTTTATTCATTTTCTTTTTTCTTATCTTTTATCATGGATGCTAATCAAGCAATAACAGGATAATTATACTTCTTCGTGTCATGATAATGCTTAAAAAAATTAAATTGAAAATTAATGTACTGTTATATTAATCACTGCTACCAAAGGTTTAGGTTATTCATGTGTTCATACATTTATATGTATCTATCTAACTATATTATCCGGACTTTGCCCACCCCTAACTGTTTATAGTAGAAACTTGAAACTTTGTACACACATTCTCCTCAATGAGTAGGGAAAATGTTTTTCTTTTGTTTTTTGAAAATTCCCCCCTAAATAGGTTTTTAGAGGGGGGTTCATAGTAGAAACTAAGTGACAACAAGTGGACACAAAATAAATGTTGATTTTTGGCATAAATTTACATTGTAAATCGCCCCCCCCCCCAAAAAAAAAAACTTATGGGGATATGTTGTGTGGTTACTGCAGTAGGTTGACACATATAGACAAACGGATGGACATTTGGTGAATTATGATAAGATTAAGTATGTTCACTTTGTCCTAATGTCCTTGGGAAAGGCATGAATCCATCTCTCCTCCCCCAAAGCAATGGGTAAAATAGCAGGGCAGATTGGAAAGATCTAGCCTTGGGAAGGCAACCAGCCTAGGAGAAATACAACTCTGATTACAAACCTGGGAGTGGAGCCCCTTTAAGGCTGTTTGACGCCCAATTTGACATCCTTTCGGCAGCTCCTACAGCGAAGCTGATGCCAGGCTCTCTGCTTTCCTCTGGACTACATCAGCGAGGCCGATAGGAGGATTCTGATGACTGGGCATCTCAGGATCTCCATATGCTTTGCCCAGGCATGTACCCTGGAGGGGACACACCACGTTCTGTACAGACGAAACAGAGGACATTTCAATATAGTGCTTGTACTCAGAACTCTAAAATGGAAACATTTCACTCTTTCAATCTTTATTATTATTGGATGATATATTGTAACAAACCACTTGTATTAAATTTGACTAATTTTTACCTTCATTCTAATTTTAGTTGGTTTTTTTTATACAACTTATTAATTCGGGCCACTGTTACTATGGCAACGAATAACAGTGCAATCGGAAATAAAGAGTAAGTCTTCGGTGAGAATCGAACTCAAACCCTCATTGCCAGAGGGAGACTAGTTTACGCATAGCTGCTTTTCCCAATCAGCCACGAAGACTTCATGGATTAGCAGAAGCTGATTCACACTTATAAACCGACTCTCTGCGCCATATTTTATGTTGTTTTACATGAGACCTAGTAGTCTGTTATAAATCAATCTTTATTATTATTGGATGAAGTATTGTAAAACACCACTTTTAAAAAAAAAAAATTTGACTAGTTTTTACCTTAAAATTTATTAATTAATTTAATAATTGTTTCTATGGCAACGAATAATAGCGCAATCTTTTTGTTTCGTTAAACTCATTTTTCAAAATAATTTATGCATGTGATGTAAGATTGACTAACATAAAGCATGTGTGGTAGTACAATAGACTGTGTGCTGGTCTCACAAGCCATTGAGAGGGAACTTAATTCTTAACAAATGATCAACAACTCCACTATTGGGTCAAACGGTACTTTCGTCTACATCACTTTCGTCTACATCACTTTAGCAAATATCAGTTTGGTCTAAATCACTTTGGGCTAAAATCACTTTTGTCCCAACAATATCTCTTTGTTTTTTTTAAGTCACTTTTCAAAATAATTTATGTGTGTGACACTATGTAAGATTAACTAACATAAAGCATGTGTGCTGGTCTCACAAGCTATTGAGAGGGAGCTTGATTCTTATCAAATGATCAACAACTGCACTATTGGGTTAAACGGTACTTTCGTTTACATCACTTTAGCAAATATTAATTTGGACTAAAATCTTTTTTTCTCAACAATATCTCCAAAAGTTCTCAATGAATTTCAATGACATTTTGTCGAATGGTTGGCCATTGGCTAAGGAAGAATTGATCAAATTTTTTTCAATTGAGAAGGAAAAGATTCCCGGATCTGTGATGTGATGTAGATGAAAGTGCTGTACCCTATCATATCAGAGTTGGTTCAGTCCAACAAATACTTGCTTCCTTTTATCTTTTCCGATTTTTGGCAAACTCCAGTCCAAGTTGAAGTTGACTTTGTTTTCACCCCGTAACAAGAAGAAAAAGAAGATCAAAAACAAGAACTAAGCCTCACCTAATTCAGGGGAGTAAACTCTTCACTATTTGTCTATCATATTCCATTAAACCAAACCAATTTATAAAATTAACTACTGTGATTTGGAATCACTGCCAAGTGATTTGTAGGTGGCTCTCTTACCAACTGAGCCAAACTGACAAGTCTTATATATTTACTAATTTATTTATTATATATACAATACAAAAGTTACAGTAATCATCTTCAGTGGGAATAAAAGTAGTGGTAGAGTTTGACCCTGCAGCAGCCAGGCTTGTTCAACTTCTGCTTATATATTTTTATACTGCGTCTTTCTCTTTTCCCTTTTCTTCCCTTTTTGATCTCTTGCTGTCCCTAAGAGGTGTGTGTCTGTGTGTGTGCATAGGTACCAACTTTTAGTTTTCTGGGGGGCTCAAATAAAAAATTGTTACGTTGAAGCTATTTGAATTAATTGTACAGAAATACGTGATATCAGTAATAACATTTAACAGTTACCATGCTTGTATCAAAGTCTATAATTCCCCCAATATTAAAAAAAAGAATGTTTGAAATAGATTAAATTTGTGTTAAAAACTTTTGTTTTAAATACCTTCAATGTAAAATACAAATCAGATGGAAAAAAAACAAACTAAACAATGCAATAATTCTGTGTATTTTAAAAACAAATTAAATTAATAGTGACAAAGTTTGACGGTACACCTCTGTTAAACTGTTTGTCAACTAATACCAGGGGAGACACGGCCCCTCAACAATTTTTCCAGGGGTGGTTCGAGCCCCAAGCCCCCACGTAGTCGACGCCTGTGTGTGTGTGTGTGTGTGTGTGCGCGTGCGCATCCAAGATTGTGTGTCTAACTGTAAAACCATGCTTCTACCCATATCTATTTTCATTGGACTGATTCTAAATGGTAATAGATAAATAAAAATAAAAAAATAGGGAAAATGATAGTTTTACAGGAGAGACGGACAGACAGCAGCTGTAAACGAGAAAACATTATGAGACAGATGGGGAAAGATCTACCTAGCTTACATATCCTTTATGCACATAAAAAAAAATCTGTAGCCATGATCAATAAATGTATAAAAGTGAGAGTGAGTATTAGATATCTTGTAAAATATTGTGTATTTGATCTTATAGAATGCAAAGATTAAAATACTACATATAATGTATAGTGGGATTATCTAATAATAAGTGCATCTTTATCCAATTATTAAGAGGAGAAATGGTGTTAAGAAAAAGATCCGTCCATAGTACAGGTAAATGCCATTAGTTTTCATTATCACCTTTTTGAATTGAACTGTTAACACTGATTTTCTACTCTGTTAATTGACACACTTTTCTATTTATGCTGTTTATTCCTGTAGACATATTGTGAGCATAGGGCTGCAACCACTCTGCTGCGGCTTCAGTAGCAAGTAGTTTATTTATGGGGGTGGAGTTTCTAGACCCACGCCCAATTTACCCAGGCTTAAAACCAGCTGGCGACTGTCAAGCTGTAGGTTTTGAAACTTATCTTAGATAGACTGCTTTACGGGGCTAAAGAGCTCCAACTGCCCTGCTATTTACCCATAGCTGGTGGAAGAAGTGGATTCATGCCTTTCCCAAGGGTATTAATGCAAAGTGAACGTAAACAGCCTCGACTGAGACTTGAACTCATTCTGCTGATTTTGTTTTCTGTACCGGTAACCATTACGCCATTCCTTACCTTCTGCACTTTCTACTGCCTTTTCTGAGTGTTGCTTATTTAGTGTTCATTTGTTCACAACGTTTCAAGCTGTGTACCCTCCGGTGTTCAGCATTTTTTTCCTGGTTCTAGAATGTAGTATCACTTCCTAGAGCACATATTGGACTAGACACGTCACATCTGTTTTTCTGTTTTTTTATAGATATATTCCTATACATTGGTATTTTGTTTTGGTGTCAAATTCCGAGTTGCTTCCCTTTCGTTATGTAACCTGTTTACTTTTCTAGAAATGGCCTTTTTGATAAGAGGTTCCCAGATGCTATTTATATCGATGCTTGGTAGGCTAATTCATCCGACTGAACAAAGTATGTGTGCCGCTTCCTTCAGGCATTGTATTCGCCAATTGTTCTCCCTGTCAATAATTTAGACGAGGAAAATAGTCCAACCCTATCACACACAATGATTAATACACCCTGTCTAACAAAATTCAGAAAAGAATTGACTTTTAATTTCTCTGTTTCTAAACTAGAATTCGTTCTGTTTTCTGTACCAATAACAGTTACGCCAGGGTTTCTCAACCTTTTTTCCTGTATTGTCTGCTTTTGGTTATTTAAAAAAAAATCTTTCAACACCCCCTCAGCTCAACTTTCACCCCCTTGGAGGCAATATTTCTCCCATTGGCTAAGCCAAGTACATTTCATAATAAATTGTTTATAGTGGATATTTGTAGCTTCAGGATGACCTACTTGTGCTTGCATAATGAAATAAAACGATAATGGAAATGGAAATCAATAATTAAAACTATTTTTTTTTTAAAATATTTATTTTGTTAGTTTACTGACATAAAATGAAAGATTGTCTATTTTTTTATCAAGGAAAATCCATTTGTATGTGACAATCTATCTCTCAGCACAATTTTCGCCCGCTTGGAGGTGGGGATATCACCCCTCCCCCCCCATCCCCCGAGAATGATTAAGTTATGCCATTCCGTACCTTCCACAATTTCTACTGCATCTACTTGCTTATTTGATACTATTTCATGTAAACCTTTTAATTTCTTTGGATGATTGAACTCCTTCTTGTTGTTTGTGTTGTAACACAACGTTTCAGCCGATCCATTCTTCGGCCTTCTTCAGGTATATCTGAATGTGATGGGTTAAACAATTATTTTTTTTTTTTTTTTTTAATTTCAAAGGAGGTAAAAAAATTTTAAAAACAAATAAAACTTTTGTTTACCCCCCCCCATCACATCCAGATATTACACCTGAAGAAGGCCGAAGAATGGATTGGCTGAAACGTTGTGTTAACATCACAACCAAGGTGTTTCAATCGTCCAAAGAACTATTTGAATGTTAATGATCCTTCTCAAAAACTATGGAAAATACTTTTTAATTTCTCTTTTAACCTCTGTTTCTCTGTTTCTCTGTTTCTAGTTCCAACTGATGGTCTGAAAGTATGGTGGTGCTTAATTGCACGGAGGATGAAATTCCGTCAAAGAATTGCCTGGCTTGCGATCATCGCTTATCTGGGTGCCACTTGCGGTTTGTTCTTTTACATCTTTGAAATCAATGATACATACAACAGGTATGCTCTCGACCACTACACACAATTCCATCCAAATCCATTCTTTCTTGCAGAGCAGCAACGGAACCAAAAACAACAGAAGACTTTGCAAGAAAAATGGAAATCTGAATCAGAGATCCAAAAAAATGACCCCCACACAGTTAAAGCCCTGGTGTGGCACCGGATTTTTTCCCACCTGACTGACATTCCTCTCCCAGTATGGTTACTCTTACTCCTATTACCTTACCTACAGGTGTTCTTTATGCTCCTGGCCTGTACTAAACAAGACCCTCGACAAAGCATTGCAATGCTTTGGCCTGGTATGTTTTACCTGAGATTTTGCCGTCAAGATTTACCTTCTGTGGATGCTGATATGAACAAAACCAAGAAGAAAACAAGAATGAAGAAAGATGATGTCCTGTCTAATGGAAACAATGTTTATAACATGTGACATATATGTACCTAGTATAACTCCTTTTTTTTCTTTTGCTATTTTTTATGAAAAAGCTTCTTGAGCCATTGTGACTGAAAGGATAGGAACAAAATAGATATACACTTTACATTGTATCAAAACACTATCTAAAATGATTTTTTCTAGTGAGATTCAAATGACATCTGACATATGTGTACTTAAGAAACTTGAATTGTTTGTAAAAATTAACAATTTATTTCATTAACATGTTTCGCCAAGAAAGGCTTAGTCAGAATGAGTAGGAATACAATGTATCAGATTCTTATAAGGAATTTACCGTACTGAGATGATATTGTGCGGGGAAGATCATTAGTCTAATAGTCGCCTTCGCGCTGGGCCTTGTTTGTGGATGTCATAAATTTTGTCTAATCGCGAAGGCGACTATTAGTGTAATGAACTTCTCTGCGCGATAACATCTCAGTACGGTAAATTCCTTATAAGAATCTGATACATTTGTATTCCTACTCATTCTGATGAAGCCTTTCTTGACGAAACATGTTAATGAAATAAATTGTTTATTTTTACAAACGATTAAAGTTTCTTTCTATATTGTTATTACTATTATCATTTTATCGGATAAATCTTATCCAAATATTGATCATATATCAGTGTGTGAATTTATGTATAAGCCTACTTACTTATATAAAAAATATAATATGCATATAGATATGTGTGTAGGCAATACATAAGAAAAACATTACATTTTTATTTACCTCTTTATTTTTGTTTATTTTGTTATGATTTTTGCAAATTTTAAATCCATTGTATTATTTTTTGGTTCATTTGTATTTACTATTTACTAGGAAAAATGTATATTGGGCATTGGAGATTCCGCAACAAATATAAAAGTTTTGTTCTTTTTTTTTTTGGTTTATAAGTAAAGAATTGATCTTTGTGTGTATGAATACGTTCATGTATATACAGATATTTACAAATGTGTGCGTGTGCTTATAGGTATAATGTCCTATGCATTTAAGAGAGAAAAACACGTGCGTGTACATATACATACATGTAATTTTTAAAAGTTTCTTTTTTTAAACCCGAGTTGGAACAAAAGGCTTACACAATTTGAAATGATTGTGAAGATAGAAACTATTGAAAACGCATGCCAAGGAATTTAGTTTTATTTTGTATAAAATTTTGTAACTTGGAATCACTTGATGTTAAGTGAATCCTGCTCTTCATTGTAACGTGGCTGGATTATCCTCTCAGATATATTAGTCATTTTTTTTCTTCTTGTGATGCAGAATATTTTGAGCAAAGGGGATGTTTTTCTTATTTTCCCAATATCTTCAGTGTTTACAAATATTCTTAAAGTTGCAAACATATTTGAATATATTTTCTATTGCAAAACTGGGTAAGATGATCTCTTTCAGAATGTTGTTTGTATTTTGCATAGGCAAATCAACTGCTTTATATTCATGAATGTACGGCTGTTTCTAAGGCTGTAAATTCATTTATGTACTTACATACACTCATGTAAACACAAATGATTCCTTTTTTGAAGACTATATTATATAGCCTTGTAGTTAACAATTTATTTCATTAACATGTTTCGCCAAGACTAGACTTCATCAGAATGAATGGGAATACAAATGCATCAGATACTTATAAAGAATTTACTGTATTAAGATGTTATCAAATGGTGAAGGTCATTAATCTTCACACTGATCCTATTTGTCGGTGTCATAAATGGCAGTTGTATCAGTGTTATGTTTTGTGTCTGTGTCTTGGTCAGCCAGTGCGTTTTGCTTAAAATGTGGGAATCTGGGTTGTCAGATGTTTTATCAGCCGACCATGAGTTGGTCTCTAATTGACTGGCGCAAAGGCTACTACAAGATTAATGACCTTCTCCTTGTGATAACATATATATATATAATGAGAGGAAAAGACAATGTGGAGATTCAAAAATAATATGAAATAATTATTTAATACCTAACATGTTTCAACTAAAACATAGTCTTTGTCAAAGGTGGTATTGGAGAAATAACTGAATCCTGCGGAAAGTCCGACAGACTACATTGGCTTGTCTTGTGTTTAAGACATAGTCGGTTGGACTTTCTGCAGGAGTCAGTTATTTCTCCAATACCACCTTTGACAAAGACTATGTTTTAGTTGGAACATGTTAGGTATTAAATAATTATTTCAAATTATTTTTGAGTCTCAACATATATGTTAGGATATGTACCATATTTGATGGTATATAACACCCCCATTATTTTAGCAGGAAATATTAAGGAGAAACAAATTCTTTTTTTAAAGCTCCTCCTCAAATTCTGACCAATGTGGGGCTAGATAAAAAAAGGTTATGTTTACCTTCTGAGCCATTTTGGGGGGAACAGTTTGGGGTCTTATATGCCATAAAATACAATAACTGTATAATATTTTTTATTAATGAGGCTTGTTCAAAGTAAAGAAAATTTGAAAAAATTGTTTATATAAAATTCAGTCATTATAGCAAATATTTTGTATAAACTACTTCACGTATAATAAAATTTTAAATAATGATAAAAGGATTAAATAAATCAACCAATCCGAACGTAAAGAATTAAAATGTGTATTCGATGTTCCCATGAACCTTAAGATTACAATAATAACACCATATCTTCACCCTAGTTATATAACTAAAATTGTTTTTCTTTGAGTTAACATAATTTCAATCAAATTTATTGCATTTACTCCTTTATACTTATGCATAAACAGAGATGAATATATATCTATATTTGTATACATTTGTATGTGTATATTGTTGTGAGTCTAATATATGTGTGCACATGGCTGAAGATCAATGTTCCCTCTCGTGTTGTGAAATTTTTTTCCTGTGACAAAAGTATATGTGCACTTTTGAAT
>VCCN01007088.1:596606-613490 GCA_006491835.1 Architeuthis dux | reverse complement strand
TAATTATTTACTTCCATAAGTATGTAAACACACACATATATGCATGTATAAAATGGCTGTTACAAAAATTAAGTAGGCTCTTAAAGAAAACTGATCTCAGTACAAAAATCAAGAAATTGAAATATTAAGAGTTTGTGAAAACTTTTATTATTTTGGGAAAAGAGAAAAATAAAGTCACTTTAGGAAAAATGTTCCATGTCCTGCAGTAACTGTACTTGGTACATTCATGTACTTGTAAAATCCAAATCTAGAAGTTTATGGAAATATTTATGATCAGCCATCGTAGTTTTGTTGCAGTCAAATATTAGCCTCATAGTAGGAAAGAATTTCATCATAATGAAGTATATTTGTAAAGTTTTGGTTACAAATCACTGAAAACATTGAATTATGTGTTAATAATTACAAATAAAGAGGTATTTATGTATTTAGGGTTGCATGTGTTACTAAAAATCAAATCTTATTTTCATGTTAAGCACACAACTGTGTTTTGTTGCAAATTTGAGTTTAAATTTTCTTTGTTATCATCTCCCTTTAACTAGTTCATTTAATAAAAATCATTCATCTACAACCAATGCCGGATTAAGGGGGTGCTGAGTTGGCTGCAACCAGAGCCCCCCCAATATTTAGGGGCCCCCAAAATTAGTTAACAGAAAGAAAATTGCCATGAGAAAAGTTTGTAAACGTAAAATGTAGTAATAAGTATGTGGATGAAATTCAATAGAATTTCTTGTTCACTTACACTAGTAATCATTTTGATGGGAGGGACCCTGTTTGAATTACAGCCAGGGGCCCCACGCAACCTTAATCCGGACCTGTCTTTAATTTGCAACATTAAAAAGTGAATTCATTATCATCATCTTCTGGTCCAGTAAATACACAAATAGGAAAAGCAAATTTGTTGCTAATGACACTTATTTGCAAACACTAATTTGTACTAATGCTTTGTATAATGTATGTCACACTGATATTAATCTGGGGATGAAGACTTGTTTCTTGATTACCGACTGATATTGTCAATGGATGTGGCAATTATTGTGGATGAAGTTAAAACTGTATTGAAAAATAATTCTGTGATGTATGGTTGCATTTGCAGGGATTGCCTCTTTTTCTATTCTGTGGCATTGTTGTTTTTAAAATTTTTTATCTTGTGTTTCTATTAAACAGGGAGTCCTATCCTTGCAAACAAGATACTCTCTCTCTCTTTTTTTTCTTTTTTTAAAGCAGTATTATTTTATTATTTGTAAATTTTATCAGCAAGTTTTACTTTCTTTTTGCAATAGAGAAAGAGGGAAAGAGAATGCTCTGCGGACGAGATTCATTTCTAGAGTTTGTTCTAGGAAGGATTCTTCGAAGTTGAGTTTTTTTCTAATTCCTAGAACCTTCAATACTAAATGGTAAGCCATTTTAATAATAATAATAATAATTAATAAATGCATTTATAGAAAGCGCCCTTTCTCGGGAACCTCAATACTTAAGTCTCCACTGGACAAAAGCACTTGAAAACCTGTGCAATCAATTGTAGTAAAAATATAAGGCCTATTAAAGAAGTGTAAGAAGAAAGTGCAACTTGTCAATAAAGTTTTTTTACAAAACACAGGGCAGGAGCCACAGTTACAAAGTGTATTTATTTACTGAGTTCATATAATTATGAAAGTCTCGAAACAAAGTTTTTATTTTTGATTTAAAGCTAATGCTAATGTATGTATGATCTGGATATCAGGGTAATTGATTCCAAAGTCTGGGTGCTATATAACTGAAACTCCTGTGCCCATGAGTCATTCATAAAGACAAGTTCTAAAATCAAACCATCTAAATCACGAATGTTCATAAGGGCACATATCATGCAGACATTTGAATACTGTAATTAAAATTTTGAACACGACTCTTTCTTCTATCCTAAGCCAAAATTCGGTCAATGCAAAAATGTAATTTAGGTCAAACAAAGACTCATACTTCAAAGGCAGTACATTTACTGATTCTGCTGATAAAAAAAACTGTCACTTTGAAACAATGGCGGACTAGGCCTAAAATTTCTACCGAGAAAACGCTTAAAAGGGCCCACCTAATCTGAAAAATTTAACAAAGGAATCAAATAAAAGCAATGGTTTTAAATAGGCAAATAAAATGCTTCATTTCTTTGATATTTTATTTATTAATGCTTGATAATATAGATACTTTGCAAATTAAAATATTAATCATAAAGCAAACAATCTGAGTATCTAATGCATTCTATCAAGTAACTTACACGTTGCAGCCCGCTTTACAGAACCAAAAACAAACTGAAATAAGTTTAAATTTAATTATTGTCTAACGATAATAAACAGTCACGTAATAAAATAAAAACGATTGTTAAAAATGATAAAACACTCTTCGGTAAGCAAGAAAAATTGCAAAATAAATCTTTTTCTAAGCAAACATATCTACCAATATCTATTCTACCATCAAAGAAGCACCCAACTTAAATGCTCCCCCTGACCTTGCCACCCCTGCTCTACCTTTTGTGGAATAGAATAAAGTGATGTTATGTCACGTTAAATAACTTGTATCGTTGTACTATCTATAATGTACTACATGTATAATATCATGAAGTTTTATCATTTACAGAATCTAAAATACTCCTGTGTACACACAATTAAACCATTTTTTTTACACTCTATTAGACAATTTTTTTTTCTCTCATGCCCCTATGTGATAAGTCACTGATGATAACACTGTTTTTGATACCATACATTTTAGCTTAACCATTTGTACTCAAGGGTACCTGAAGGTTCACACTTTTCCTCAAAATTTCTCTATTGCAGATAATCTGTGTGAGGAGGAAACAACTCCTTGTTTCAGATTACCTAACTTCTATGTTAGTAATATCACAATATTTGCAAGTTGAGACCTCTGTAAATAGGAACAGTTAAACACTGTGGTGCTGTATTTGAATCAATTGCAGTTGTGATTATTGTCTTGGCTAATCTTCTTGCTTGTCAGGAAGGTTTGAACCTGGATCCATATTTTACATTTCTTTATTTTAATAAAAACATTTTTATTTTACGGCTAATGAAAGAAAGAGAAAAGTTTCCAAAAATTTCCAAACAAGCAAGTGTGGGTGAAAAGAAACTCCCTATTGGAAATTGGTAATAACTTTATTATTTGTTGGTCGATTGTAGTCAAACTAGCTTTACTTTGGACCATAGAATGGTAGAATTTGCCTGCTGTGTTAAAATTCAATGTAGGCACCAATTTCTGTAAGTGTTTGGCCTCGATAGACCTTTGCAGGATGTCCGGTGGTATGTTGGCCATAACATATTGAATGAGCTCCTCCAATTGATCCAGAGTTTGTGGTTTGGTGTGGTACATCTCCTCCTTTACCCACCCCCACAGTAAGAAGTTGTAAGGTCAGGGCTTCATACAGGCCATTCATTTCTAATAGGGAGTAAATTCTCACCCACCCTGTAGAAAAAAAAAATGTTGTTTTTAACTATGTGTGCTATTAAGTCTGTTTTAAATGTTGAGGAAAGAAATATTTTTTCTGCGATCAATTTTCTTTTTATAAAAGAAAAATAAATGAAATGGATTCTATACATAAAAGCACATGAGTTTGTCTTTCTTTTTCCTTTTTTTTTTTGTTCATCCTTTTTCAGTTTCAGGAAGAGTATCTGGTTGTTAAAAATAAATACAGAATTTACATATTCAATCCTATTTTATTTTTACATCTACCCTATCAGAAAATTCAGGGCTATCATTACCTTTCCTGTTTCCATATGGCTGCTGCTACAGCTGTTGCTGATAGCAGAATTGACTGAAGTCCTCCGCTGCTGCCGAATTTAAACCCACAGAAAGAGACAAGATTTCAGTGTTTCAGGAAGGGCATCTGGTTGTAAAAAATAAATACAGAATTTAAAAGGTACATTTTTCTATTAGAATAAAAATCGGCGTCATGGCGCTCAATAGGCTAATTATTTCAAAATGTCCGATATCTGCCCAATCAATCATCCGGACGATTAATCTGTTGACCTCTACACAAAATACATGTTTGAAATTGTTGAAAAAAAAAGGTTGAAAATGGCCTAAGCTGTAACATGAAGGCATACACAATGTTAATTTTAAAATTTTAAGTTTTTGGGTTTTTTTTTAAATTTCGTAGTTTTAGAATTTTAATATTTTATAATGTCTAGAACACTGAAATTTAAAATATTTTTCATAGGATTAAATATGGAAATTCTGTAAACTATTTTTATTTTTTTACATCTACCCTATCAGAAAATTCAGTTTTCAACCCTTAAGACAGTTACGGCCCACAGTTTGGGAAACACTATCTCCCGAGTGTGCTGCATTAATTCTTGCAAACATGTATTTCGAGTAGCGGTCGATCAATTAATCGGGCCATATTTGACATTTTAAGATAATCGGCATCGGCCGATCATTGAGCGTCATGAGGCCGATTTTTATTCTAATAGAAAAAAATACCTTTTAATTTAAAATTAAAACTGAAGGGGGGGGGGACAAAAAAGCATGTAAATTTTCATGAATTTGGCTTGGCGAGATCAAAAGGTTCACCAAGTCAGAGGTGTGGTAGTAAAGTTCAGAGAGAGGGGGTATGGAGGGAGGGCAGAGGTAGTCATGTTGGTTCGTAGTCTCCTTTCTTTTGTAGGGAGGCTTCTTTAGCTGTCGGCTGGTTGTCACTGAAAGCAAAGCGAAGAAAATACGGGAGGGGAAGTAAATAAAGGGTAAACATTTATAACTAATGTATACATGTCATAACTTTTTCATTTCCCAAACAGAGACAATGCACATTTTTTATTTTCAAATATTCAAGTGAATTATACATTATTTTAGATGCAAAAAAAAACAAAAACATATCGGCCTTATATATCGACCATCAGCTTCTCTCTAAATATCGGCATCGCATCGGTATAGGCCAAAACCCATATCGATCGACCACTAACTTTGAGCCTTGAACGTGTCCCACTTCCACCACAGAGTTGTGAATCTAGTGATTTTTATCAGTCAATTTTGTGAGATCTCAACCTTTTCAGTGACAGATGAAAGGAAAAAGGAGTCATGAGTACGTATATATAATATACACATTATTTCCAAAGGGTTTTTTTTTTATATATATATATTTTAGTCAATAAAGCCTTTTAAAACCTAACAACGAGAAAAAAATATATGATACATAAACAAAATAAATTTTAAGTATTACTGACATGGTCTGTCTCTCTCCCTTCTCTAATGGAAGTGAAAAGTCGCATCGAAAAAAAAACCCTTTGTCCCCAGGCCATGTGATCTTAGTCCGTCGGCCAGATTTTCCAGACAATTCTAGTCGAGCACTTTTATCGAGAGACATACTTTTACAAGAAAACCAACATAGATTATATTAATTAAAACTTAAAGCACATTTAAATTCGAAGGTTCATCGGTTGTTTACCATTGCAATAAGCAGTTTCGGAGAATTTGAAAACAATACTGCCCTCTCAGTTCAATGGCTTCTCCAGCGATCCAGATCATCCTAAGAATTATGAAGTTTTAATAAATATACTATTAGCCTCGGTCAAACTGAACAGGCTCAGTACCTTTGGTACCAGGAAAGCATTCTGATATATATATATATATTATACATATAAAGTTCCATACCCTAAGTATGGTCTAATATATACCAATGTATATATTCATATTTTATTGGAGTAAGGAGTTGGTGTGCCACGTAAGACAAATATTAGAAACTGTCCACCAAAACTGTCAACATAGGTTTCTTCAGTTTTTAAGTTGGTCTGGCTGGCTATGCAAGTATGTATGTGTCGCATGTACAGGCCGCACAAATGGAGCTACAGGGCTGAAAATTAATAAGTTTTTAGTGGGGGGGGGGGTTCAATTTGCAATGTAAGTTTATGCTAAATTGGTCACTTAGTTTGTGTTCGGCAGCATTTACACTTGTCTTTTGAAAATTCATGGAACAGCCTAAGTGAAAAGACGGTTACATCCGAGAATATAATTATTTAAAAAAATAATCTTTATTCTGATATCAGTCATACCATATTTAACTACCATGTTTCTTCTTAGTTTAATCCCAGCCCAACTACACTGAAGCTGGCTTAATGGCAATATTAACTGCTGTCCAAAAAAGCCTATTTCAAGTACATTCAAGTATATAATATCTTTGACGTAAATGATGTGAAACAATATCCTTCCTCATTTACATTCCTTACATACATACATTAGTAATTAAAAAGAAAAAAATCCAGCACTGATTCTATATAGTCACCTACTGTATATACTCAGAGATAAGTCACAGTTTTTTATCCTAAAAATTTACATAAAAAAGGCATCTGCCTTATCTACCGAACCTTACTTACTATACACGAGTCACAGATTCAGACTAAAATATTATTGGCAAAAAGTGAGTGTGACTTGTATATAGAGTAGCTAGTATACTTATGGCTACTTAGTCATTTGGTTCTTGTTTGGTTCTCGGCATATCACCCTACTCATAGAATGAACTACTGTTCTTTGCTATTTATGAAGTAGACATGTATCTTTGTCCGTTTACCAACACCCAAAAAGGTACATACCAAATTCCTCGCTCACTACCATTATTTACAAAGCCGCATACCGATTCCTCACAAACACCGAACAAATGTGGCACACCCAATTACTCACACACTACCACTATTTACAAAACTGCATTCCAATTACTCGCAAGATCATAAGTAATTCCAGTAGACATGAAACTTTCACCATCCACCTATGGTCAGATTTTTTTTAGTTAAATTGTGATTGTAAATTGTCCTCAATCTTTTTCTTCCTAGAACATTGATCGTCTTGTCTCCTCTGGTTTCTGAGGCCACGAAAAAGTCTGTAGCCAAAGTTATCTTCATTCTGTTGTTGACACTGACTGAAAAGGAAAAAAACAGAGCACTAAATTTGAGATAGAAATGGGCAGTTGTCAAAGATTTGCAAATTAATCTGTTCAAAGAAGTGATATTCTTGGCAAAAAAGGTGACCAAAATCATTGAATAAACATAACACTTTCTTACTCATTGACATCAAGGTCAGCTGCTGCGCTGGCTGCTTGTTGATTCACCACATGGACCATCGAGCTAGGCAATTTCTGAATCTTGTACGTCGTGGTCATCTTGATTTGCCTCCCGACTAGGTGGTTATTGTGAGCTCAGGGATTCATTGCAGTGATGATTTCTTCCTGGTGTTCTCTCAGTATTCATTTCTCCTGTAAGTGTGCCCTAAGACTGGACTTCCTGCCAATCTGTGCAAAGCGGTTAAAGATTGGAAGGGGCATGAAGGCCAGACCCTTGAACGTCTTGGTCCTGGTTGCTCCAACAAGAAAGCCAAGGCCAAGGACAAACTCTTGCTTGCAAGCATTCAGAATGACCTTCTGCACCCTGTTCCCTTAAAGCTTGTATATGGAGAGTGCATAACCCAAGATCATGGGCAGCATCATCCTAGTGCATTGGGTCCTGTGACTGAACCACGTCTTGTAACAGGACCGATTGGAATAATTTTTGTCATGTCCAATTTGGGCCATTGTGCATTGGAAAGTATGCAAGCACAGCCCCATGTAGCTCTGGTGGCTTCTTCCCTGCCTCATAGATGATGTGGCACATCTCACCTCGGCTCCATTTGGTTGTTTGTCAGACAAAACCTTGTTCCACAACAAGTCATGATGCTGCCAGGGAGACCACTCTGTCTGTCTGACTCGCGGCTTGCTTCTGACCTGGGATTGTTTTCAGCCTTAATGATGGCAATGGGCTTGTGCAGCTCCTGAACCTTCCTCTTGTTGGACAAAAGCATTTCTTTTTTAAGGGTGCATGCCATCGTTCCATCCCTGAAAAAAGCATATTGTTCAGCCGGTAAGAGGATATCAAGATTGTGACACTTCCATCTTTCCCAGTCAGCCCTACAGAATGTTCCTTTGCCGAGACATTGCAACTCCTCCCGAAATTGTGCCTGATCATCTCCTCCTTGACACTGAATTTCGTCAAAGATGATGGACTTGTCAAATTTCATGTACAGCTGATATCCCTGCGCCTTGCTTTCCCGGCCTTTAGCCTCAGATTTCTTCTTCATATCTTTTTGCCTTGCTATAGCTGTTCTTCCAGTTAGTGCAGTGGGATCCTAGGGCAGTATCAAGAACTGTTTCCAGTCTCCAAGCAAGACAATGGAGAACGATTGGTCTGCCATCTCCACTATGGAATCCTGAAGTCCCTTGCTGTAATAGAACATCTTTTGTCCTATCATGGACTTTTCATCAATGATGATCAAGCCAAAATTCCTGATCCTTTCCTGGAAAAAGCCCTGACAACCGCGATCCAGCGGCTGAAATGGTGGGCCGTAAGAGAAGGCTATGGAGTGCCTCGCCTCTTAGGCGGAATGCTGCTGTCCCAGAAGGAACAGTTTCTTTTTGGGGAATGGTGTTTATGTCATTCTTCTTGTCCTCTATGACACTGTCAATGTGTCTGCAGACCAGTCCTGTAGGCAAGCAGCTTCTTGTCATTGAGATCGTCTGGATTGTCACCACAAATGCCATCTTCCTCTGGATTCACAGAGCTCTTCTGCTGGTTCAGCCAACTGGGCAACAGAATTTTGTCTTCTTCAGAAAATCCCACAGACCGCTAATCAGTCTGCCAATCGTATGCCTGGCATATGTTGAGAACCTCGGCATTGCTGTAACTTCGATAAATGTGCCGAACACGTGGACCATAACAAAATTTCTCATTTAATGAACAAATTTCATTAAATGCGGCAAACATGTGGGCCATATAAATGCGTACAATTGTTTTTATTTGAAACTATCTGAAAATATGTACTAAACTAAAAACAAAAATTGAACCACTAGCAAAATAAATGCAGTGAATGTAAAAAAAAAATAACAATTTAGTTTAAAACTAAGTGTGTTGAAATTATTACTCAATTTTGTTTATGTAAACTTCTTGTTAAGCTCTTAAATTGCGTTTCTTAGGTTAAAAAAAATCACGGAATTCTTTGGAAATTATAGACTAAAACCATCTAGAGTGAAATATCTAAAGCCTACAAGTGTTTTATTTGGAGGGGGGGAGAGCAAATAAGTAATTATGTGCTTCATGAAAGTAAATAGTAGTTCGAAATAAATGCATTGAAGATAAAAAAATTTAAAAAATAAACTTTATTCTGATATCAGTCATACCAAATTTAACTACCAATTTTCTTATTAGTTTAATCCTACCCGAACTAAACTGAAGCAGGCCCAATGACGCAATAACTGCTGTAAAAAAAAAAGACTTGCCTAGTTTATTTATGTACACAGAAGACAGAAAATGATAGCTGTTTGAGCGTTCCCTAAAATTCTAAACGTTAAGCTCTTAAATGCGTTTCTTAGGTTAAAAAATTCACAGAATGTTTTGGAAATTAGTCTAAAACCATTTTTGGGGTGGAGAAACATCATGACATAGGAGTTTACTTACCGAACATAACAAATTCAAAACATGGCTGTCAACCGCCCCCACTAGCTTCACTTATATTTTGCTTTCCCTCTCTCATTACTATCACTCACTCTCACTCTATCTAATACCCCTCTCTCTGTTTATGTATGTGTGATTGATTAATCAATTTTGACACCCTGTACAATGTTTTATGCAAAGCCACCCCCCTCATGTTACTTTTTATCATCCTTCTGATTATTTCTACAAAGTTTTATCAAATTTCATTCATGCATCTTAGAGTTTAGGCAAAAATGAAATATTCATAAAATTATGTTTAATTTAACATAAAGTCCTTTCTGGATGTGTAACATAATAAATCATAAAAAACAAGAACTATAAGTTCAATGATACGTCCATAAACACCATTTTTGCCTGCATATGCTAGATTTTGATCATTCCCATAACCTCTATTTTGAGCTTTGTTCAGTATCGGTAAACCACATAGTCTGTAAGAAAGGTTGAAGCTCATAATTATATTTTTAATGCTATTTTCGCAAAGTTTTGGGTTGGCCAAAACATTTGTTTTATTTTTGTTTTTAGATGGCATTAGGAGCAAGTAGTTTTGTTAGATATTTAGGCAGCTGTGGGCAGGGGTCACAGATTTAATCCTCACAGGTGTTGAAAGTCATAAACAGGATATTGACCAAAACCCCAAACTACAGGTGTCAGGGACCGGAACAGACACAACAGGTGTTCACACGTCATAAACAGGATATCGACTGGACCCTGAGCTGCAGGTGGTGAACTGGAAAACCAGCGTGGGCGTTCGAACCCCATAAAAGCCACTCAGCACCCTCTGAAAGCAGCGAGACATAGCCTCTAGGCTTGGGAAGACATAAGGCCAATGTCCCTGTTAAGAACGGTCTGTCGGCTCTCATTATCTCTCTCCCACTCTTCATTCTCCACCACGGTACAATGTATTTGATGGAATAAAAATATATCATCATATTTTTATAAACCAAGTTTCGCGTCTTCCTTTTTCTCCCAGTCCAAGATGGCTATACAACAGTTTCAACTAACTTCATTCAACTAGAAGGTGCGAGGTGGCAGAGCGGTTAACAACATGGAAAAGGGAATAGACGAGCCAAGTTCAAATTCTGGCTGTGACAGTTTTCACATTCACTTCAGACTAATGCCTTTGAGGAAGGCATGTACCCATCCCTCCCTGTCAGAACGTCATGGGCCAGTGTGAAGATGTTTAGTGACAGATTTAAAAACCGGTTAAAGAGATTGTGTTCACTTCTTCCTTCCTCTCAGTCTTTGGGGTTACTCCTTTAATCAATAGATTATTTCACCTAGTGTATTGTAATGAGCCTCACCAAACCAGCGCAAGAGGTGGAATTTCAGATGCATTAGCCAGGGCCAAATTTAACATTGATCGGGTCCAGTGCATAACATTTCTTGGGGACCCTTCTATTTTTGTATTTAGCTATTATTTTCAAACAAATCAAAACAAAAATGTAATATTCATAAAATTATGTTTAATTTAACATAAAGTCCTTTATGGATCAAGCTCTGTGTAACATAATAAATCATAAAAAACAAGAACTATAAGTTCAACGATATGTCCACCATCCTTACGTCCATATCTGTGATTTCCAATTCCAAAGGGATTCTAAATGAAGTAGTAGTAGCATTACTAGTTGAAGTAGTAGTAGTAGTAGAAAAAAGAGGAAGGTAAGGGTGTTTCACCCAAAAATCTGGCTATATAAAAAAAAAGTGTACAATTTTTAATAATAATTTGTACTGGAATCTTAGTGTATGGACATTTTATTTGATAAGTGGGCTTTAATTGACAAACTATAACATTTTTAGCTATAAAGATAGCTGGAAATTGAAAAGTTTAGCTGATATTAGCCATTTTTAAGAGTTTTAACTATTAATAACAAGCAATACTTGGCAACACTGTAAAAAACAAATGCTTGATATGTCATCTCTGTTTTTTTTTGTTGAGAATTTTTCTCTTAATGACGTCACATGCAGCTAGTAAACCCCCCCCCCCCGTCTTTCTGTTTAACGTAATCGGAACCGACCTACCGAAACGAAAAAGCTTTTCCGTTTCAGTAGGTCTGGCGATCGGTTTTTCGGAAAGGCGTATTATATAGATAGCAGTGTTGCCAATTTAGCGTGTTTCGCGCTAGATTTAGCGCGTTTCTTGTTTTGGCAATGCAAAAAGCGCTAAATTAGCGCGTTTACGCATAAAACATTTTGGCCATTTTTAGCGTCGTTTTGGTGGTTTTTGGCCTTTTTGGTGCTTTTTTACAGTCAAACTAGCGCGAAAATATTTTTTGAGTTGGCAACACTGAGAGATAGATATGTGTTTGAGTTGGACACATCTAAACAGATTTTAAGACATATGTGGGAAGGCCAAGGGGCTAAAATCTTAGGGCCCTGGTGCAGCTGCACTTCCGCGGTCATATGCGTGCGAGCCAGATGGGCCCGGGCAACTAACCTTGCAAATTTCGAGCAAATCATCCCCTCAGTCCCTCTTGCCTTAACCAAAGAGTTCCCATCATAGGCATATAGCCCCGGCATTAGCCATTTGTTGATTGTTCTCACCAATTGAGCCAAGCCCTCAAATACGTACATATACTCAGTGTTGCCAACTCAAACAATATTTTCGCGCTAGTTTGACTGCCAAAAACCGCTAAAAATATTTTTAAAAAGCCAAAAATCACCAAAAGGTCACTAGAAATGGTCAGAGAATGGCCAAAATGTTTTAGGCGGAAACGCGCTAATTTAGCGCTTTTTTGCACTGCCAAAACAAGCAACGCGCTGAATCTAGCGCGAAACGCGCTAAATCGTCCAACACTGCATCTACTAAAGGCGAGGAACAACGTGTTTGTCTCCCTTGTACTTTTGGTTGCACAAGGCAACAGCCACAGCCAACCAGTCAAAATCCCGTTCTACAAACACACCTCTCTCGGCGAAAGTCCAAACTATTTAAAAAGAAAGCAGATAGACCAGGAAACTAATCAAGTGTGAGAGACAGAGGAAGAAGAAAGTGCGTATGTGTGTGTGAATGAATGCTTATAGACAAGCAAGAGACCCCGGACGTTGCTAAGGAGTTCGGAGTAAAGAACTTTCCCTCAACAGAAAGTAATTCTTTTGAGTTTTTTTGGCTGTTTCTAACGATTTAGATTCTACAGTATGGATTCTCCACTTCGTAAGACCTTCATCAACCAGCAACCCTCGGTTTTACCACCTGTATTGCTCTATGCTCACCCGTCCATGGAAAGTTTAGCGAAGGAAATCGCCGACAGATGCGCCAGTCTCTCCCAGAATTTATCCACTACGCCACCACCAACAAAGACCGTTTCGGACGAGACCTTTGATATGGATCTTATTCGTTCACAAGTACGTCTTTCTTTCTCTATGAACTCGACCGACCGCCCTTCATCTTTCCCTAAATACCCTTTCTTTCAAGTTCAAATACCTTTTTTAAGGGCGCTATCGGGTTTTAAGTTTCCGTTTTTGGATTATGTATTTACTTTCCGCAGTTGACCAGTGTATTTTCTTTTCTTTGTTGTTTCATATCGGGAAAGAATTCTACTTTCGCTTTCAAAGAAAGATAGTTTTCTTTCCTGGAATTGAAGAGAAAAATGATAAATGAAAAGTACTATAATATTACAAAATAAATTTTAATTGTTTAGAAACTTTTTTGAAGCTAAAGTTTTTAAAGTTTAGCAAAAACAATTATGTACTTTTTACTTGTAGTGACTTTCTTCGGCAGATATTTAAGTTTTGAAAACTTTTGAAAATAGTTTTATTCACTGTTTTTAGACTAGTTTTTACCCCTTGCCATAATAAGTAATTTTGAAATTGCATTCTACTTATAATATATCAAAAACATTATGTTGCGCAACATTTTCTTGTTTATGTTCAATATTTCCTGAATTAAACTAATGTAAAATTAAGATTTTTTTTTTCAAGTTTAACGTAACATAAAATTCTATATCCACTACGTCACTGTAAGCGTGACACACGAAAATGCACATTGCTAATTAATTATTATGTGTGGATTGGATTTACTTATTAACTAATTCTTCTTTGTACATCACTTTATCACTGAGTGTTTTGTAAATCTTTTTAAAAAGTTTTGTTTTATCGAAATATCTTCTCTTTTTTTTTTTTTTTTCAACAACTTGGACGAAAATGAAAGACATTTTTCGTAATGTTTTAAGACGGAAAAATGATTTTCTCTTTCTAAACATTATTTTTTTTTGTAATCCCTTACACTTTTTTTTAGCACGATATTTATTTAATCGATACTTTTAATAAATTAAACTAGAAGAAATAATAATTAGGGGAAATGCAATAGAAACAATAAACAATGAAAAGTATAACATCCCAGCTAAAAAGTTATTTGTAAACATTAAACAACAATAAACAGAAGAAACAACAACAAAATATACTACTTCCCCAAAAACACTTGAAAAAACGGACATCGTGGAGTTAAGACATGTTTTCAAAAAACATCTAGAATCCAATTGGGGGCAGTGTAGTTCACCGTCCCAAATTACTGCGCATACTGAGAAATATATCACAGAAAAGTAAATTAAAAATCAGAACTAACACGAATGACAATTTAGAAATAAATTGAACATTTAAAAATCAAAATTTGTTTCGTTCCCTTTGTTTTGTATCCGTGACCTTTCGGAAATGTATATTATTTAAAAACCTTTAAATTCACTGAAATTCAGAAATGGCCTAATTCGTGCCCTTACGTAAACTTAAAATAAACACATTTACATTTAAAAAAAAAAAAACCCTTTAAATTCAGAAATAATCTCAACTACGGTGAGTAAACATTCTATTATTCAAATCAATTCTTGTGTTGCAATGTTACGGACATTAAAGCTCGCTAGATTCTAGATGTTTTTAGATATTTAATTCGGGACGCTAAACTTCCTTAGATGCTAGATGTTTTTGAAAACATGTCTTAACTCCATGATGTCCGAAAAAAACTTCTACCCTCAAAGAATTATAAACAACTTGGACTCACTAGTAGAACACGATCCAAATATACTAAAAATAAAAACAGTACATAACTTCAAGAAGAAATACACGACACCTACAAAAACCAAAAAAACCTTTGTTGATTAAAACAACAATTTTGTTGACAAAGATACAAGAAAGAAGCACAAATAATAAATATTTGCATCATTTTTACTCTCAAAATTTTCATGTGGATTATTTCTGACTTCGACACATCTTAATTTTCAATTTTTGTAATATCCCGGATCTTTACAAAGAAAGATAAATGAATCATTTTCATAAATGATCTAAAACATTTCTACTCAAAGTGTGTGATACGCGTTCTACAGCGTTGCCAACTCATTTGAAATCTTTATATCCAAAATTGAGGCCAAAATAATCCAAACATATCTAAGAAATTATCCAAAATTGAGGCCAAAAAATATCTAGGTATAAGGGCCTGAACTTTACCGAATATCTGAAAATATCAAGATTTAGCCAAAATAATCAAAAAAATATCTGAGCCTCATCCAAAAATATATAAACTGATATCCGATATCTAAAAATAATTTATTTAGATATATTTTGTTGCGTTTCAAACGCAACAAAATATATCTAAATTTAGATATAAAATATCTATGTTGGCAACGTTTCGTTTATCGGTGCCGGTATGTCTGCTTAGTCAAAGAGTAATCATAATGTTATTGTTAACTACTTGGTAGAGAATCAACCGGTTTACTAATTAATTTTAACAAGCCTAACCATAAAAGACCACCAAAAAGCACAACAACGTGAAAACTGAAGCAAGATAATTTCCAATCATACTGAAAACTAGCATTCCAAGGGAAATTATGAATCACCGACACCCATATATGCTGTGTTGGGGATGATCAATTAAAAAGTTGAACTGTAATCACTAAAAAAGGTCTGAATTTTTAACAAGTGGGCACAAACTAGTGACCAATTTAGCATAAGCTTACATTGAAAATTGAACCCCCCTGTTTTGGAGGGGAATTTTCAAAAAAACACCAAAAGCATTTTACCTACTCATTGAGGGGAGTGTGTGTACAAAATTTCAAGTTTCTACTATGAACGATTAAGGCTGGGCAAAATCTGGATACATACCATATTTCCTGGCATATGACACGCTTTTTGTCTCGTGAAGCGAACGCTTTATTAATTGTTTACTAACGTTACTGCACTATGCAAATAATGTAAACAGCCAGCCACTGCGGAGGAGGTTAATATAGATTTGAATAGATAAGAAAATTAGAATAACCCCATAGTGTGGAGGGCTATGACGATCAGGGGAAAAGAGGGGTTTTATTTTATTTTTTCGAGAATATGCCTGCAAAAATTGAGGTGCGTTTTATATGCCGGGAAATATGGTACAAATGTGTGAACACATGAATAACCTAAACCTTTGGTAGCACAGATTAATAATAGCAAAAGCCATAGCCAACGTCAGTCAATATTAACTGAACATATTGTTTTTGTGGTTTCTCCAAACTCTTCGGCTGACAAGGCATTATTCTCAGGTTTTCCGATATGAACAATCATTGACTTTCATGTCTGTCCTTAGGGCCAGTTCAAGGTACTGGCCACACGGGCTAGTCGCCCAGGAAGCCAAGTGCTACTGAGACAGTAGAACTTTCCATTTATAAATGGAGAAATGAAGAAATTAAACAGAATAAAAACGGCCAAAATAGGAAAGTTCCCTGATATGAAGTCAGATATTTCAGGAATATCTGACCGTTAAATACTTTCTGTTTTATTGAAACTATGAGAAACAATTGACAAAGGAAATTCTCACGACACTCTCAGCCAGGTTTCTCAGCTAGTTTAGTGAGATGCACCATCTTACTAAACTAGCTGAGAAACTTGGCTGTGGCTTGGGAGGGAAGGTTACTGGGGTGAGTCGAGGTCACAAGTATAGAATGAATAACTAATACTATACTTTAATGGGCATCGAAAGTTCAGTTTGTCTGGGGCTCCAAGAACCCACTGTCCACTATTAATGTTGGGGTCATAAAAATGGCTCTTGATTGATTAATTCTATCAAATGTTTGACAGTTGTTGTTAATATTGTTTATACTGTCTTAAACAGATATTTGATTGTTATCAAACTTTTGAAATGTTCAACAGGAAAAAAGTATAAAAAAATGTATGAATGTAAAATGTCATTGTTTTGTGACTTTCATTTTCAAAATGTCTGCCTTTTACCACTTTCTTCAATTTGATCATGGTGAAAAGGAGGCTAAGGTCACATCACTGCTTTCTCTCTTGAGCAATGATATTGGATTTTTATAATATCAAAGAGTTTTTAGAAAGTAATGTTTTACAGTATAATTTTGCATTTATACATTTTATGCATTGCATTTTATATCAAATGTGTGTGTGTTCACCAAACCGTTTTATATTAACTTTATAAAAATATTAAACA
>VCCN01007088.1:577986-593147 GCA_006491835.1 Architeuthis dux | reverse complement strand
TGTCAAGTTTCAATTTTAAGAATGAGTGAGAATTGTGTGACCCTCCCCCCACCACCATTAAAAAAAATTTTCCGAGTGTCTGGGGCATGCTTTACAAAAACCTTTTGAAAATTATGTATCCAAGATTGGCTAAAATTGCGTTTCAGGGCATATCAACAACTGAAATTAAGATAAATAAAAATTTTCGGAAAAATTCTGAGGGTCTTCCGGGGTCTTCTGGAAGACCCTCAGAATTTTTCCAAAAGTTTTTATCTGCCCCTGTATAATCTTAGATGTTTGAAGACACTTTCAAACATAATTCTGATCCTTTGTTTGATACTGATTTCTGTTGTTTTCACCTTATTGTGATAAAGTAATTCTTTCTTCATATTTTCTGTTATTATGGAAATTCTTTTTTATCAGTTGTAGTTTTTTTATAACCTTAATAAGTCACAGTAAACACTGTTAAGATGCAAGGAGTTCATTTATATTCTCTACAGAATTCTTGGACAATAAAGTTTAACTAGCATTCCAAGGGAAATTATGAATCACCACTACATATATATGCTTCTTTTTGCCTTGTAAATTAAACAGTGGTGGTGGGCAGTGATCACTAAATAGTCCAAATTTTCAAAAAACAAGTGAGAATGTTGCTTAACACAAAGTAAGGGATCAATTTGGCATAAGCTTACATTATAAATTGAACCTCTCATTAAAAACTTATTTTGGGGGGGAATTTTCAAAAAACAAAAAACAAAACATTTTCCCTACTCATTAAGGGGAGTGTATGTGCAAATACAAGTTTCTATTATGAATGGTTAAGGTTGGGCAAAGTCTGGATACATAGATACATAGAAACATATAAATGTCTGAACACAGGAATAACCTAAACCTAGCAACAGTATTTAAATCAGTGTTGTGGGTAGCAGTGATTAACAAACTAGTAAGCAGTGACTGTACAAATTGGGTTGGCAATAACTGATAAAGATTCTAGATGGAAATACAGATTGTATAACATTGTGACTTTAAACTGAAGGCCATCTTTAAAAGGAAGTTGAGTGTTTTAAAGGTTAGGCATGTTCAAGTAAACTAAGAATTTTATTCAACCTGAGATATGGTTATCTATATTTAACTAGCTGTTTATGTAACTTGTTATATCACAGATTGATTTATTAAACAAATATGTCAATCTAAGGATCACATATATAGTGACACAGCAAGTACTAAAAGCATACAGTATCGCCCATAAATAAGTACACTCCTATTTTATAGAAATTTAATTTTCTTCTAAACCAAACATAGCAGGATGTTATTATTTCATGGGGAACATTACACAATCAAAACAGATATTATCAGGTATTATTTATGACCAAACTCTCCAGCATTTAAACTCTGTTGCCAAAAATAAGAATATATTGCCGTCCAAAGATGAGTACAACACCACTAAAAAATATTTTTGGCAATTTCAATGCCGTAGAGTTTGGTCATTAATAATACCTGATAATATCCATTTTGATTGTGTAATATTCCACTAGAAATAATAAAATACTGCTGTTTGGTTTAGAAGATAATTAACTTTCTATTAAAAAGTTGTAGGGGTGTACTTATTAATGGGCAATACTGAACATAAAAATTCATTGCAAATTATATTGACTACTGAAATACATTGGAAATACCTTCACTATATAAATGCATTGAATATTATTCAGAAATATACTATTTATAATACCATTTGATTTCATTAGTTTGACTAATTACCAGATGCTGAATTAAGGTCTTTTACCCGAATAGAAACAAATTTTCTTTCTGTAGAGTGGCTCTGCTACCAAATAAAATATAAGTTGGTAGTTAGAATAGAACATTAATTTTTGTGGCCTTCAGTCTAATGCTCTTCCACTGTTTCATCTTTCAAAAACAGTTGAGGACTTGACCATTTCTGAAAAAGAACTGCTTATATCTATTTGTTTTGTTTTTATGTTATACTCTGTGGATACGAATGTATAGCAATGACTGTTTCTAACCTGGTATCATAGCTAGCACATCAAGCCTCTAACCACTGATCTATACTTGCAGTTATAAATTTACTTGTGTTATAATAAAACAAGATGGCTACTGTAGATTGGGCTGATTTTTGCAACCAGATGCTAACCATTGCAAGTTCAAGGTCCAATTTTACAGGGTGTCCCAAAAGTAATGCCTGATTTGTCCCAAAAGTAACATCCAATTTGAAGGTGATCTATATAAATCTTGGCAGTCTATTTAAACATATTACATCCCACGATGCTATTTCTAGTCACGTATTGCATCGATGTGTGAAATAACAGCATCGTATATCATTTTTACAGTTGGTTTGTCAGCGTGAGTCAAATATATTTCTTAGTGATGGGGTGGGAGTTGTATCATGTCTGTCATCAAATGAGCTTAAAAAATAGTGCTTACCCTGAAATATCGGGCTTACGGGATCAAAGGGAAATTCTGTTTTTGTTTGTGGTTTTCTGGGTGAGTGAGTGAGGATATAGGTGAAAATGTTTGTCTCCACCACCCACCCGCCTTATATCACAAACTGTGCTATAATGAATTGCCTTATATCGGGGGACGCCTGTATAGGCTTTTCAATCCCGTTAATCTTTATTTTCTAACCATGAAAAAAGCCTTGTTGCACTCAAAATAAGAAACCATCAACCAAAACTATCAACATCGATGTCTTCAGTTTTTAAGTTGGTCTGGCTGGCTATGTATATATTGCACACACAGGCTGCACCAATGGAGCTAGAGGGCTGAAAATTTAACCATTTACTCATGATGTCTAGAAAAACGTTTTTATTTTTGTCTTTAGTGGGGTGGGGGTTTAATTCACAATGCAAGTTTATGCTAAATTGGTCCCTTAATTTGTGTCTGGCTGTGTTCACGCTTGTTTTTTGAAAATTCAGACTTTTTTAGTGGTCACAGACCAACAAAAGGCAAGAGAAGTAACTTATTCATTGTTCACCCCCTTTTCCAATATTTGGATCAAGTTTACATCAGGCACCCTAAAAATTGTTGAATCGAAAAGGGACACATTTTGCCTCCACGCTGGATTTGTTCGAAGTTACTTACATTCAATAAAAATAGGTTGTTTTTGTTTTTTAAACTAACAAATTTTCGAAGTGACTAAGATACTTTCTCCCAGAAAAATAAAAAGTATTTTTTGTGCTTTCAATCCAACCTTCTTTTTATATTTTTTATTGCGCTAAGATGACAGTTACTGAATGACTGTAAAATTTAAACTCTAATAATTGCTATAAAAGTTAAAACCTAGTTTTATGAAGAATAGTAAGAATAAGTATCTTAGTAACTTCGAAAATTTGTTAGTTTAAAAAAACCAAAAAAAACCTATTTTTTATCGAATGTAAGTAACTTCGAATGTTTCCGGTGTCGAGGCAAAATGTGTCACTTTTCGATTCAACAATTCTTTGGGTACCTGATGTAAACTTGATCACAATTTATTTTAATTGATCACTCCCACCTAACGCGCATGCTGCCAAAAGATATTGGTCACATGACAGTTTCTATTGAGTGACTAACCAGACCTTGGTTCCTTTCAATATCACGTTTTCCTGTTGATTCTTTACTGCTCTTTAGAATCCTCTAAAATATCACCATACAAACCAAAATTGTTTTGTTCAGTCTCTATACCGAGTGAATAATTAAGAAGAAAAGGAATCGTTAAGCGTTTTTGCTTTTGGTATTAAATACTGCTCACCTGGATTTAACCCTAACCGGATGAACAAGCCAGATCTGGCCGGCTAATCAGTGCGATTGTTTACATCCGAAATCTGGAGGAGGACTTCGAAATTAGCCATAGGATCGAATTTCCTGAGTAAAAATGCCTCTACCATACAGCCCATACAGCCCATGCATAATCCTAACAGAATACATGCGCGTCCGCTGCTACTTTTCCAGAGGGGGCAAAGGGATATATTCAGCAAATATCTTAGCGGCTATTTTTTTTCTATAGTTTTGAGAAGGGTCATTAATATTCAAATGGTTCTTCGGACGATTGAACTCCTTCTTGTTATTTGTGTTGTAAACACGACATTTCGGTCGAAACGTTGTGTTTACAACACAAATAACAAGGAGTTCAATCATCCGAAGAACCATTTGAAGATATTATCAAGTATTATTTATAACCAAACTCTACAGCATTAAAACTCTGTTGGCAAAAGTATGAATACATTGCCGTCCAAAGATCAGTACACCACTACAAAAAAATATTTTTGGCAACAGATTTTCAATGCTGTAGCGTTTGGTCATAAATAATACCTGATAATATCTAGTCCAAACATACTTATTTATGGGCAATAGTGTATATGGTACAGAGGAGTTAACTCGTGTAGATAGCTTACAAATTGATTTTAATTTTGTGTTGCCTTAAAACTGGTAAAATTTAGAAATAATGTTGGGTTACCTTAAAACTGGTAAAATTTAGAAATAATGTTGGGTTACCTTAAAACTGGTAAAATTTAGAAATAATTTTGGGTTACCTTAAAACTGGTAAAATTTAGAAATAATGTTGGGTTACTGGTAAAATAGAAATACATTCAGCCTGGAAAGGGTAAAACGGGTTAATATGTTATGGTATAGAGGAGTTAACTTGTGTAGATAGCTTACAAATTGATTTTAATTTTGGGTTACCTTAAAACAGGTAAAATAGAAATACATTCAGCTTGGAAAGGGTAAATAGGGTTAATATTTTATGATATAGAGGAGTTAACTTGTGTAGATAGCTTACAGATTGATTTTAATTTTGGGTTACCTTAAAACTGGTAAAATTTAGAAATAATATTGGGTTACCTTAAAACTGGTAAAATAGAAATACATTCAGCCTGGAAAGGGTTAAAAAGGGTTAATATTTTATGAACTGCTTTCTTTCCCTAAAGTATAAAATATTCATTTGAAGTTGAAGGTCGGAGTGAAAATGTTTCTTATTCAGAAACTGCAGGTGCTTCTACATTCCACTAAAAGCAAGTTTGCCCTACTAATGATAGAATCTGTTTATAGCCTGTTGCCAAGGAAATGGTACATTGTGTCTCTAAAAGCAATCGGTACTTACGTACTGCTACGAATAGTAGCACAGATAAATAATGCACGTTGCCTCTACTGTAATGAAGATGTTAAAGACTTGATGGTACAGGTGATTAGTTTTGTTTTATAAGAAGAATCTTTTATAAGAACCAAGACTGTTCAACAATTTTATGTTCTTCTCTTGAACAGATTTATTGGATGATACAAAGACTCCAAATTTGTAATAGCCTCATTTTCTGACCTGTTGCCTTTACCCAGGTGATGGCAACACATCAACACTGGCAGTTGCCCAGGGCACCAAGCGCTAGGGGCCGTCTGTAATGGACTTTTCCAAATACAAATGGAAAAATGAGAAAACGAATAAATTAAACTGTATAAAAACAGTTAAAATAAGAAAATTACCTGATGTGAAGTCCGATTTTCTAGGAATATCTGACTGTTAAACATTTTCTGTTGTGGTGAAACTAAGAGAAACAGGTCTGGTTAGTCAATCAATAGAAACTGTCCTGCAACCAATTTCTTTTGACAGCATGCCATGTTGGGGGTGATTTTAAAATAATAATAATTGGAAAAAGGGGGGATGAATAAGTTACTTTGTTGGGTAGTGATCACTAAAAAAAGTCTGAATTTTTTACAAAAAACAAGTGGAACAAACTAAGAGATCAATTTAGCATAAACCTACATTGTAAATTGAACCACCCACTAAAAGCCTATTATGGGGACAATTTAAAAAAACAACAAAAAACGTTTTTTCTAGACATAAGGAGTAAATGTTTAAATTTTCCGTTTGCTAGCTCCATTGGTGCGGCCTGTACGTGTAATACATATATACACAGCCAGCCAGCTGGACCCACTCAAAATCTGAAGAAACCTATTTTGACAGTTTTGGTGACAGTTTCGGTTGGCGGTTTCTAATAATTTGCAAAGGAAATTCAAATGATGACCTGAAACCCTGATGCTGTGTCGGAACTCTTTTCTTTTACCTGATTTTTGTAATAAACCTTTTTATTATGTTTCTCACTGTAAAAAAATAAATAATATTATAAAGGGTGCCAAAGTTCAGCTTGCCTGATAAATCCCGTCAAAGACGAATGGAAAATTTTCTCAAATTGGCATTGAAACTCTTTTGGTGGCGTCCATTTTTCTTTAATTTTTCTGTTAATATTCTGAGCCATATATTTTAACATTTTAGAACATTTTATTTTAGTGTGAAAAAAAATATACAATTTGTATCTACAAGCACACATCATAACAATCATATTTACACAATATCTAGGGCCTTAAACCTTTGCAGTGGTGTAATAAACATCATAATTCTTCTTAAAATCATTCACATCTGCTGATAACACTAGATATTCCGGTAATCTATTCCAAAGTGCCACCACTCTATTGCTAAAAAAGAATTTTCTGATATTCAATCTACTTCTATTTACTTCTACCATATATGCGTGGCCTCAGTAAAAAAAAATACATCCGGGTTTACTACTTCTAAACCATGCATAATCTTAAACATTTCTATTAAGTCTCCCCGATCTCTCCTATTTTTTTAACAATATTAACCCTAACACTTTTAGCCTATCCTCATAACTCATACTTTTTAATTCCAGTACTAACTTAGTTGCTTGTCTCTGGAGAGTCTATTTTTTAGAATTACTTTAATCACTTTGATTATCCTTAGATGTTGTATTAATAGTAGTACAATTGTATTAGTTGTTTGTTTTCAGTCATTATTACTAAGTCTATGATTAGGTACTATTTGGATTATAATAAGTTGTTTAAAAATAAACTCTACAATTAAGTCTTTATTTTTTTTTTTTAAAGCTCTTCATTCGTTACGGTTGAAGGTTTACATATGGAAAGACAAAATGTCTATAATTTCAACCTGAGAGAAATAACTATTAAACTAGCAAAGGGAAATTATGAATCACCGCCACCTATATATGCTTCTTTTACCTCGTAAATTAAACAGTGGACACAAACTAAGGGATCAATTTGGTATAAACTTGCATTGTAAATTGAACAGCCTCCTAAAAACCTATTTAGCAGGGGAATTTAAAAAAAAAAACCCAAAACATTTTTCCTGCTCATTGAGGGGAGTGTGCATGCAAACTTTCAAGTTTCTATGAACGGTTAGGGCTGGGCAAAGTCCGGATACATATAAATGTTAGAACACATGAATAAGCTAAACCCAACAATAAACCAGTGTTGTGGGTAGTGGTGATTAATAAACTTTGCATAATAATCTGAATAAAAACTTTGTACATCATATTGCTTCAAACAAAATCTTTTTGTTTTTGTTTTCCTTTTATCACACCAGATTTTTAAAAAAACATTTGTGTTCCCTGAATTATAAAACTAACTGCTAGTGGCAAGGGCTTTTTATCTTGGTTGAAAACCTTTTTTGACACTTAACATTAAGGAGAGAACTAGCATTCCAAGGGAAATTATGAATCACCGCTACTGTGTTGGCGGCAATCAATTAAAAAGTTGGGCTGTGATCACTGAAAAATGTCTGAATTTTCAAAAAACAAGCAGGCACAAGCTAGTGACCAATTTAGGATAAGCTTACATTGAAAATTGAATGCCCACTAAAACCCTATTTTGGAGGGGAATTTTCAAAAAACAAAAAAGTGTTTTCCCTACTCATTGAGGGGAGTGTGTGTACAAAATTTCAAGTTTCCACTATGAATGGTTAGGGCTGGGAGAAGTCTGGCTACATAGATAGATAAAATTGAGACCCCTCTATAAACCTATTTTAGTAGGAGTAGAAGTGCTCAGTGTTGCTAAATTTTAAAAAAATTGTCAAAATGGCTAAAACACACCAAAAAGATACTAAAAATGGTCAAAAACATGCCAAAAAAAATGGCCCAAATATTTAAGCACTCCTGCGCTAATTTAGTGCTTTGAAATATTATACATATGGCATTTCATGTGAATTCTAACACTCACTGACTGGGGGAAAAATTATAGGAAAAAAGTCATAACTTTGGTTCCTGGGTAGGAAAACATCATTTAAAAAAAAGTAATAATTACTTTTTTCAGAAATCCTGCAATCAAATTAATTTTAATTTTTAAAAAAAAAATTAATTTTCCTCAAAACTGACAAATTTCTGTGAGAAGTAAATAACTTATTGATTGGAAGGACAAGATTATTTGAGAAAATTTCTTTTCTAATCTTTTAGTCATTTTGGTAAAAAAAACAAATCTTTTACATTTAAACATTAGACTTCTCAGTTTGCACTGTTTTTCTCCAATAAGCATGTACAAAATAACCAGCAGCTGTGGGATATGAACACACGCCGCCGGAGAGACTGATGCCTTTAACCAACGTCCTAGACCATGCTATCACTAATAGGAGGGAATATAAATATATTTGATTAATATACACTGATTTAGAAAATTGAACTAATTGAAATAATGGGTGAGATTATTTATTTATTTGTACGATGTGAGGTGAGGCAGTTTCAAGCGCTTCATATGTGTCGTAAAAATGGTTTACGTTGTAAAAATTAGCACACTAAAATTAATTCACATCACATTCATCAGGGATGGGGAGCAAGTGACTTCCAGGAAGGGCCAGGACCCCCCACCTTGGCGGCAGGCCTGGATACATAGATACATATAAATGTGTGAACACATGAATAACCTAAACCTTTTGGTAGCTGTGATTAGGCCACACTATCACTAATACGAGGGGGTATAAATATATTTGATTTATATACACTGATTTAGAAAATTGAACTTTCTATATAGACTATTAGGCTAGAAATAATGGGTGGGATTATTTATTTATTTGTATGATGTGAGGTGAAGCAGTTTCAAGTGCTGAAGATGTGTCGTAAAAATGGTTTATGTTGTAAAAATTAGCACACTAAAATTAATTCACATCACATTCACCAGAAGTGATTTCCAGGAGAGACCAGGCCCCACCTGCCCTTGGCGACAGGCCTGGATACATAGATACAAATAAATGTGTGAACACATGAATAACCTAAACCTTTACTAGCGGTGATTAACTATTAACCTCTTTACCGTTAGTCCTCTACTCTACCAATATTTTACACAAACTTCTGGAGGTTGTAAAGTGGTCTCTTGGTACCAATTTGTTTTGAGTCGAACTCACCTAGACTTGTCCACACTTTAAAGGATGGCTGCCAAGTCTATAAAAAAATCCAAGAATTCTCTTTTGAATTTTCCTCAGTCCTTTGAGTACATAGACTTGTCAACAGTAATCAACTATAATTGTTTAATGAGAGCCAACATAACTCTATGATGTATTGTGTTGAGGTGGAAGAAGTACATATTTACTAAGCTTAATATAATCTGGCAAAAGGCCACACATTGTGGACCACCCAGTAAGGATGGAATACATTAGCAATGGGTTGTGAAAACTGCTTGTTAACTATACAGTATTTGTTCTCAAGATATTCAAAATGGCTGGATACTTTTCGGACAGATCTCATATATCTCCTTGATTGGATTTTCTCATTCTTGTTAATCCCTGCTACCAAAGGTTTAGGTTATTCATGTATTCACACATTTATATCTATCTATGAATCTGGACTTTGGCCAGCCCTAACCATTCATTATAGAAACTTGAAATTCTGTACACACACTCCCTTCAATGAGTAGGGAAAATGTTTTTTTATTTTTTGAAAATTCCCCTCCAAAATAGGGTGGGGGGTTCAATTTTATCTATGTAGCCGGACTTTTCCCAAGCCCTAACCGTTCATAGTAGAAACTTTTCAATGTAAGCTTATGCTAAATTAGTCACTAGTTTGTGCCCACTTGAAAATTCAGACCTTTTTTAGTGATCACAGCCCAACATTTTAATTGATCACCCCCAACGCAGTGATTCATAATTTTGGAATGCTAGTTCTCTTTAACATGTTTTAAACTGTTTTCAAATTATATGGATATTACCAATTTTTCTATCTGTTAGAAGCATACCTATATTATACAAAAAATATCCAACCTGTTGAGCTGACCATCTTCCAAAATATTTATGGTGGGGGTGTTGGGATTTTGTAAAATTATGTAGCTAAGGTTGGCTAAAATTGTGTTTCAGGGCATATCAGCTACTGAAATTAAGATAAATAAAGATTTTTGGAAAAATTCTGTGGCTCTTCCAGGAGACCCTGGAACCACCCTTCAGATATAGGCATGTACATTTTTTTGTAATTTAATATTTACATATCTATATATATCTTGGCAAGCAGTGGAATAAGTGAACAGCTCTTAGCGTAAAACTGTAACAAAGTATATTCTGAGAGGTGTTCACTCATAGAATTCCACTTGTATGTGTATGTATGCATGTATGTAGTAGTTGTATTATAACAAATACAAATCATATATAAGAAATCTGATATATGTTGTTAAAAATATTTAATCAGAGTGCTCGAAATATGAAAAAGTTAATTTTATAATTAACACTATCATTTGTAGCTAATATTCCATGTTGAAACAAGTTCTTACTGGTAAGCTGATTACACACGTTTCTTGCTTAGCAGTCATCGGGTCAGCAATGGCTAATCTTTCTTTCTGTTCGTGGAATTTCTCCCTTTTCCTCCTTTTTTGACCCGGTCACTCTTCACACTTCAACAATCCACAGATGAAATTCCATTTCTTTGTGTTCCCTCCTGTTTTTGTTTTAAGGTGGTTTTCCAGAATCCTACTATAATGATATCTCTTGGTCGATTACTACTTTTCCATTTCCGTCTGTATTGTGGAGTTGTTGTTTTGTTTTTTTTAAAAATATACTAGAAAGCTATTTTGTGTTATGTTTTTATAATTTTATAAAAGGACTGATATTAAACAGGATTTGTATTTTTTTCTTTGTTGGGTATAGCCAATTGTTTGTTGGCTTTTTTGTATATTTTATGTTAGGTGTTTATTTCGGATTTTTTATATATGGAAGGGTATATCTACAATGACTGCTAAACAAACCGGTATCCTGTACCCCAGTGCAGGATCCTTGGGGCATCACAGATGGGTGTGTCCAACACTCCCAATGCTGTGTAATGACAAAACCAGAACAAACGTTTTTGGCCAACCAAATAAAACTTGCAGATGTTGTGTGTCTGCCTGATCAGCTCTAGTGTGTCCCAGAACCATCCCGAAAATTCTTTTTTAACTGTCCTGAAGGAAATGTAAATGGTCCCAAAATCAAAATGTTGTTTCTTTACTTTGTTATTATCATCTATAGTTGTTAGTTGTTAGTAGCATAATAAAAACACGATTAAAATGTTGAGGAAATAAATAATTGTCAAACTCCAGTCCAAACCTGGAGTTGACTTTGTTTTTTTACCGTTACAAAAACAACAAAGACCAGAACAAACCTCACAAAATTTTTTTAAAAAAAGAGAAAAAAAACCAAGATATCTTCCCCGGGACGCCTCTGGGACGAAGTGATTAAAAAAAAAAAACACTTCCATCCTGGAGACGTCCTGGGGAAGATATTTGTTCATCCTGTAACGTTAATTTTGAGACCTGCATTAATCCTGGTTGGAAGTTTTCAATGGTTCAAGCTTCTCTGTGACTGTTATGGGCTGGGTGATTACACCCTCACTGACTGACATTTAGATCTCCTAGGATCCATTGTGAAAGTTGGTAAGTTAATTCTAAAAATTGTGCTGTGTAAATATTCAAAGTGAATGTACAAAACACACAATGGCTTTTGTGGCTACTTTATAAACTAGAAAGCACTCAGTGCCATTGTCACTAAATCATCATCATCAGCCTTTTAATGTCTGTTGTTGGACATAGACCTTTCCCAAGATCTGCCAGTTCTCTCGATCATGGGTGTCGCGGAGCCAATACTTTCTGAACTTATCTAAATTGTCACAGCATCTTATCTTTTGTCAGCCACAATTTTGCATATGATCTCTGGAGATCCACATTGTGAGTCATGTTGTCCAGCAGTTGTCTGACATTCTTGCAACATGGCCTGCCCATTGCCATTTAAGTTTTCTAATGGTTTTTATGATATCTCTGACCCCTGTTTGTTCTCTAATATAATTGTCACTAAAAGCTGAATGAAAATCAGTTCATAAATAGCCCAATATCTCCAAAAGGGAAAAGTAAGATGACTTAACCGTCAAAAATGTATTGCATCATAAGGACTGATTTGATCGATCACTGCTAAAGAAGCTAACATTTTTTTACTTTCGTACTAAGCTGGTACGGCAATGACTGAGTTTTAGTAAGAAAAAAAGTGTTATTGTTTACACATTGTGATTTTTAAAAAACTAAAAATTAAGATGAGGGTAAATAGCTGTCAAAACAATAATAAAAATGGTTTACAATACTTGATTTAATAAAAAAATAAAGTAAAATAATCGTTTTTTACTAAAACTAAAACAGTTATTGCCGTGCCAGCTTAGTATGAAAGTAAAAAAATGTTAGCTTCTTTAGCAAATCAGTCCTTATGATGCGATACATTTTTGACAGTTAAGTCGTCCTACTTTGCCTCCAAAAGTTCTCAATCAATTTCAATGACATTTCCTTGGAGGGTGGGCCATAGGCCAAGGAAGAATTAAATTTTGGGGTGGATTTCAAGTAAGAATTAATATTGTACTCTGAAGTAAATGATTGTTCAGTTCCACCCTTTTCACTTTCCCAATAAAGATGACATAATTCACTATAATACCCTAATTTAGAATTGGCCAAAGCAGCAGCAGCTTATCCCAAAGAGTTCTCAAGACATGTGATAAAGTTGAGTTCATACTCGAATAGAAAAATGTATGGAATTTCTAAGTAAGTTACAGGATTGGAAGAATTTTTTTCTTCCCTGCATGACAAGATAAATCATTGTTGAATGATAAATACTTTTTATTCAATAGACAAATCTTTTACTCCTCTAAAAACTTTCTCACAACATGATAACTCTCGACACTAAAACCTACTGTTCCAGCTGTAAACACAACATATCTATGCTCCTCTCTTAGTCATAAAACAAGAGGTCACAATTTCAACTACATCACCATCAAGGTATCCACCACAAATTTCTAACATCAAGATGTATTAACACTTAGAACTACCTACACACTAACACAGCAAATGCCACAACTCCCTTAGTCATAATAGTGGGGCAGCATAGCTAACCTATTGTTCATTTTGTGAAAGTGCCAAATTTGGTAGATCTATAGTTTAACATATTTAGAAGAAATCTGGATATTGCGCCATTGCAGACTGGCATTCTGATGACCATGGCAGACATTTTGGAAAATGGCTGCCAGCGGTTACTGGCATAGAATATTTCGGCCACCCCCAAGCTGCTGTTTTCAACACCACAAATATTAGAAACCATTAACCAAAACTGTCAACATAGGTTTCTTCAGTTTTCTAGTTGGTCTGTTTGGCTGGTGTACAAGCCGCACCAATGGAGATAGATGGCTGAAAATTTCAACATTTACTCCTTATTATGTCTAGAAAAAACAATTATTTTTTTCAAATTCCCCATCTAAATAGGTTTTAAGTGAGTCGTTCAATTTGTAATGTAAGTCTATGCTAAATTGGTCTCTTAGTTTGTGTCCGGCAGCTTTCATGCTATTTTTGACCTGTCCCTGCCATCTAAATATATCTTTTACTAACATTACTGTCACCAATGGAGATAGACGGCTGAAAATTTCAACATTTACTCCTTTTTATGTCTAGAAAAAACAATTTTTTTTTTTTTTTAAAATTCCCCATCTAAATAGGTTTTTAGTGGGGAGTTCAATTTGCGATGTAAGTCTATGCTAAATTGGTCCCTTAGTTTGTGTCCGGCAGCTTTCATACTATTTTTGACCTGTCCATGCCATCTAAATATATCTTTTACTAACATTATTGTCACATAACACACAGGAACAGCCGGTTGAGAGTAATTCCCACAGAGCCGTCAGACGGGTTTAACATTAGCTTTATGTTAGAAACGACCTCAACAAACAATGAGTTATGAGTTACAATTGGTTCACAAGTGATTCAGATTTACAACAAAATAGTGAATCTGTAATTTATTTTGAATTATGATCAAATGCTGTTAGACATAACTTGTATCAGTGATGTGCATTTGCAGCAAGTGGAAACAAACAAAGCCAAGAAAGTAACAAGTTGTGGGATTTTAATATTTGATCAGATCAGCCACTCTAATTCTGTCTATTCTTTATGCAATGCCTTTAGTAAATTTGCTATTAAATTGGTATTAAATAACACAGCTCTTTATGTATATTTGTGGCAAAAACCTTTTGTTATGCAACAAATCTCACTCTAATTGAGTAAAAGTATCACTGAGGTTGTTTTCAAATAACCATAGGAATAGATGATTCCTGTTCGGCTAGTATACCAGTCTATTTACATAGCTAAACTGATCTAATGCAGCTTTCATATTAACTAAACCAGAGGTTCTCAAACTGTGGGTCGTGGCACAATAGTGTGTCTATCTCCCAAATGTGCCACGTAAATATTTCCTAATACATAAACATTTTGAGTCTTGAATGTGTCCAGTATGGGTATTATGGCTGTCCGGCTTCCTCCACAGAGTTGCCAATCTAGTGGTTTTATCACTAGATTTTGTGAGATCTCAATCTTTTTAGCAACAAATGAAAGGAAAAAGGGGTGATGAGTACATATCTTAGTATGCTGATATAAAAGTTTTGTTCATTGACTACTGAAATGTTTTTGTCTAATTCATTTTTTTAACAGTTGGGGTGCCACGTAAGTCGAATATATTTCTTAGTGTGCCGTCATACAATAAAGCTAAACAATGGCGGCTGGCTAAACTTTAGCTGTTATAAGACAAGAAACTTAATTCTTTGTATATCCAAGTTAATAAAATCACCTTATAAATTAATTGCTCAGCAAAATATGCTTGAAAATAATGTGATAAATGCTTTATTTAGCAAGATATGTTAAAATGAAGGTGATGCTTATGACTTTTGTCTTTTTTTTCTCCTCAGGCCCTTGAAAAGCTTGGTCGGCGGAAGCGTCAAGTGGAGTTTCATAAGACCATCAATTGGGGCAGTTTTGATGATGGCTTCCCTAATATTTTTATTTCAGATGTTAGCTACATGACTGGTAAAGATGGTAAGTTATACTATTTTCCTTATTTTTTAAAATTTTGGTTTCTCACTGCAGATATA
>VCCN01007088.1:550373-570721 GCA_006491835.1 Architeuthis dux | reverse complement strand
CGAAACACACTAAATTGGCAACACTGCCTGGGGGACATAAAAGTAGGTATAAACAAAAATATTGGCACACAATAGTAGAACTTTCGGATTTAAAAAAACTGGAAAATTAAGTAAAATATTTTTCTTGGCAACTGTTTTAGTTTTATTCGTTTGATTATAATTTAAGTTTAATCTGGAGAGAAAATCTTTTTTTCACTCAATACTTTTAAAAAAAGATTTTTCATCGATTAATCCGATATCATTGAAATGTATATTTTTTATTCTTTCTATATCTTGCTTCGACTGAAATTCATTTAGAAATATTATAAAAAGGATGAATAATTAAATATAGTGAAATGATGAAAAAAATATTTACCAGGTGTATTTTTCATATATTTTCATATATTTCTTTCTGTTTTTTTGTTTATGTGAATTGACCGCTATTTCAAATTATTGGAGGCTGCAGATGGCAACATGCGTTTCTTTGAACAGCGCAACTGTGGGTGAATTTTAATCTTGTTTATTTGAATTGAATTGAAAGTTGTATATAAAAACAACTGAAATTAAGATGAAGGTAAAAGCTAGTCAAATTTGATAAAAAAATAAGAAGATAATATTCAAATGGTTCTTTTGATTGAACTCCTTCTTGTTGTTTGTGTTGTAAACATGACGTTTCGGCCAATCCATTCTTCGGCCCTCTTCAGGTGTAAGATCTGTGTGTAATGGGGTAAACAGAAGTTTTTGTTTTTAAAGGGGGTAACCCTTATAATGTAGGGCCCGGATGTTTCTGTGTCTTTGTCTTGTCGGGTTCGGGTCTGTTGAGAACGGAAGCCACACAGAAAAATTTACCCCATTTGCCCCATCACACTTGAATTTTACACCTGAAGAAGGCCGAAGAATGGATCGGCTGAAATGTTGTGTTTACAACACAAACAACAAGGAGTTCAATCGTCCGAAGAACCATTTGAGTATTAATGACCCTTCTCAAAACTATAGAAAAGTAGATAATCATTTTGAATAAACACTTTGTCATTAATGTAGATTATATTCACAATGGATGAAAATTCTAATGATTATTTCTTCGTTTCTGTTTCCAGACGCTTGCTTCTCTGTTGTCCCACATTCCACTAACAACAAAAGGACCGGCTCAAATCACAATCCTTGATATTCATGCTCTTCAAGAACGTTTCTACTTCTCTGATAATGTTATACCCAGGTATGGACTTTTCACTCAGTCATTACTACACAAAGATCAAATCAATGATAGGTGATTCTTGCTTATTTGGTGCTGCTAAAAGTTAGCCCCCTTGATGGCTAAATAAAAGGGCTGGAATTTTCATTTTTTTTCATTTTTAGCTAACTTTATAGCTAAAAAGGTTATGTACGCTCTGAAATTCATATACAGTGTCACGACGCACTATTCTTTGAAGCGTAATGCGCCTAGTCGTGGTATACGAGTGGTTAAGGCTAACAGCAAAAACATGCACTGAGACGCGAAAAACGGATTAAAAAGACGATATCAAAACAAATGTTTTGTACTGAATAAAACACAGGATAAACAAACAAGACAAACTCAGATTTTGTGGGCAATATGGAAGTTTTATCAACCGTAAACAAGAAATAATCTGGGGACAGAAAATAGTCCTTTGGTCATTGAGGTAAATTCCGGGGAGAGAAAAATAGTCCTTGTTTGAGGAAAATCAAACATTGAGGTTTCAGAATGTGTTGATTTTTGGTCCACAACCTTTAGAAAAAAGCAAAGAGAAGAAAAGGGCGAAGACCTATGTGTCTCCCTCCATCGGATTTTTAAACAACCCGCCTCAGTCGCTAGGCTGTGCTTCGGCTGGGAGCTAGTAGCAGCAAACTTCCGTGCCTCCGTCCTCTCCACACCACAGCCTCTCTACTGCCTCTGCTGCTGCCTACTGCCACTCCTACCGCCACTGCTACTCCTTCTCTCTCTCTCTCTCTCCCTCTGTCTCAGCGCCGAATTCAAATTCCCGGGGAAACGAGATCTTCCAGAACCTTTCTTTGTCCTTCACACGCCAAAACCTTTAACTCACGGACCCAACATGACTTCACTGTATCTTCCACTCTCTCAAGGGACTTAACTCATCACGACTCAAGAGTTTGCTCCCTTCCATTCTTTCACATACAGGATTAGGGTTGGGGTTCAGAGAACGATAACTTCGATTTGAAGAATGATATCTTATAGTGAGTACAACGTTATTTGAAGCGTGCATGAAATTTTTAGTTATAAACTTAGCTGGAATTGAAAAATCAAGCCATCAAGGGGATAACTTTTGGCAATATTTATGCTATGGTATTTTAGGACCAAATAAGCAAGGATTACCGATGATATTATTTCCATAAAGTGAAAGAAAATTGAAACTAAATGAAGAAAAAACTTAACTGGTAATTGTGGGTTAAGATGTTGAAAATGGCCTAAAAAGCCTAACATGTACATCAGAAGGCATACACAAGATGGAATTAAGTTGATAAAAATGTTAATTTTAAAATTTTAAGGTTTTTTAAAAAAATTTTGAAGTTTTAAAATTTTAATATTTTATAACATCTAGAACACTGAAATTGAAAATAATTTTCATTTTCCTAGTTTATTGTTAACGGGTAATTTGTTTTTGTATGATTCAACCATAAGGCAACAAAATGGTGGAATTCTGTGCCAATTTCTTTTTTTTGTGTTTTCTTACCTTCTTTGTGTTCATTCCCTGTCAAGACCAAATACAGGGTGTCCCTAAAGTCTGGACTCATAGGCAAAATGCATATTTTCAATAAAACAATTTGAACAACATTTTATTTAATTGAAATATTAATAAATAACATCTTCAATGTGTTTTCCACCATTTGTGATGCAAAGTTCAATGCGCTTTGCGAGATTCACATGAACCTGATGCATTAACTCCACATTTCTGTCAATTTGAGCACATTCATTTATGATGCGTTCCCTCAGTTGTCTCGTATCTTTAATTTTCATTGAGTACACCTTCTCCTTTAGCATACTTCTGAAAAAGAAGTCAAGGGGGCTAAGGTAAATGGTGATATTTCCTATGTGTCCAGACTTTAGTTTGGTGATCTACAATTGTAGGTGGCTGTGAAGTATTATCTCACAATATTATATTATATAAGACTTGTAAAAAATCAACAGAAAAATGAATTTTGTATGCATTTTTTTGTTTGCAATAAATACATTTATACTAAAATATATACAGGGGATTCCACTTAATAGGACCAACGGTTACTAGGACCATCCGCACAATAGAACCAAATTTATAAGAACTGATTCAAACATATGTATTCATCGCTAATTTGCTTCATTTATTATGACCAATGCACCATTTATTTGGACCAAGCAGCAGTGCTACCGAATTAACATATTTTGATTCTATTTCATTTTAAATCCGGTCTAGATAGTCATTTTTGCCTTTAAAAACGAAACACGGCCGAAATGTCCAGGTTTGAAATATTGGCGGCCGACTTGTCTGCGTCCGTTTTTTTTTCCAGGTCCGAACTGTCCGGGCCGACTTGTCTGCGGCCAATTTGTCATGTTCCCACTCACGCCAAACTCAACCTTTCTTTCCCTCACCTGTTAGCTGATACTACAAGCAGTATCAACATACTCATCATCACCACACTAACAGGCCTTAAAGGGGATATTTTATTTGGCGTCTACAATTTCATTTAAACTTTCTAACGAGTTTATGAGTGATTAGTTTTGGTATTTAATTTAATTAATCTAATTAACCTGAACTAATTAACTCATAACTAGAACTATTGGTCTGGTTGCTTGAAAACAGTGTCTTTCAACAATGTTCTATTGCTCAACGTTATGTTTTAATTTCAAGTAAACTAAAAAGTCGATTGAATGTTAATAAAAATGATGGTAAATTAGGTGTTGTTTTTATTGTAACGGATACATATCATACAGGCCCGTCATCAAGGGGGGGGGGGAAGACAGGCAGGGCCTGGCCCCTCCTGGAAATCACTTGGAGAATTACTAGTTTCACTTTTCGTGTAAATAGATTTAAACTTCTCGTAAAATGAAAGTAGTGAGGGGGAAATTTTTTTTCCGTCTATATAAGATTCATTGTTTAGGTGAGGATAAAGAAATGAGGAAACAAACAATATGATTTTTGTTTAGCGTCTTAAATGACATTTCTAACATAACTTTACTCAAATCCTCGATAACTTTTAAAAACTTTTGAAACATGTTTTTAATAGACTTGGACAACACTTAATTTCAGTAGTTGAAACGCAATTTTCAAAGTTCTCTTTTTTTTTGGGAGCCCCCCCAATTTTTGGAAGACATTCAGCTCAACAGGCTTTATCCTCCCCTGGGGTATTAAGCGCACTAGTTCGCCACTTGCCAGTTACTTAGTTATATAGAAGAAATGGTTGGCAAAGTAAGCATTTAATAACTGTCTAATGCTAATTCCTTCTTGTTTTTGTAAGCAGATACTATTAGTGATACTAGTGTTTTGTGCATAACAAAATTCAGTTGTTTGGTTAATCGGACCAGCCGATTATTGGGTCCAAAATTGTTGGTCACAATGCAGTCCTATTAACTGGAATCCACTATATTTATATAATTTATCCACACGGAAATAATCCCATCATTTTTGACAGGTACTATGCTAGTGCAGTAACAATTTTGCTTGTGGCAATAACAGTACTTTGAGTATGTCTTTTACAAGACCTTGAGTATGTCTTTTATAATACCTTGAGTATGTCTTTTACAAGACCTTGTGTGTGTCTTTTACAAGACCTTGTGTATGTCTTTTATAATACCTTGTGTATGTCTTTTATAATACCTTGTGTATGTCTTTTATAATACCTTGAGTATGTCTTTTACAAGACCTTGTGTATGTCTTTTATAATACCTTGAGTATGTCTTTTACAAGACCTTGTGTATGTCTTTTACAAGACCTTGTGTATGTCTTTTACAAGACCTTGAGTATGTCTTTTACAAGACCTTGAGTATGTCTTTTATAATACCCTGAGTATGTCTTTTACAAGACCTTGTGTATGTCTTTTACAAGACCTTGAATACATTTTTACCTGTTGTGCATGTAAACTTTTGATTTTACAATAACATTTTCAAACATTTTTCCTTTTGTAATTTTGTGTCTTGTTAGGTTGGAATCTGCAATTCCACGGTTAAAACTTGAGCTGGAACGTGTCTTTGGTCATGGTAACTACACTGTGGCTTTTCCTGATGATGGTGCATGCAAGCGTTTCAAGACTTTCTTTCCTGAGGGTGACTGCATCATTTGTAATAAAACGAGGCTTGGCACAAAGAGAAATGTCCAGATCAAAGACGGTAAGTCATTTGGGCACAGTTTAACCCTTTCGCGACACCTGGGTGATATATACCCCCAACTGTTGGGATATATATGTCCAATAGATCTCTTAGAAGTTTACTGGGATGTATGTGTCATGAACAACAAGTGTCTAGAGTGGGTGTCGGCAATCTTTTTACCTCTGTGGGCCGGATCACGTATTAATGATTGGACGGCTGGCCAAATAAATGCCAGGAAAAATTAAAATACGGAAATTATCCATTTAAATACATCTAGTTATATTTTGCCTCAAATAAATGAATAACGCATGCTAGAAAATCATTGTACATAAACATGAATGCCAATTAGTGATAAAAAATCTCAACTTGGTCGCAATTTATTTCAATCGAGACATCTTTTGAATCTATCGAAAAGACACTGAGTTTTTAAAACATAAATACTAAGCATCATCATCATCATCATCATCATCATCAGCCTCTATAAGTCCACTGCTGGACAAAGGCCTTTCCCATCTCCTTCCATGACCACCTAGATTGTGCTAACCTCTGCCACGTCCCATCTTGTGTCTGGTCTTTTCCTACTGCATTTACTGTCCCATGGGCACCAATTGGTTAGTCATTTCCCTCATCTATAGTAAGCATAGTTTCCCAATATTTACTCATGGGCCAGTCAAAATCCCTTGGTGGGCCAGAGGTTTGCCTACCCCCTGGTCTAATGGGACAAATGTATCCCATTGAGAGTTGGCTTCTTCTTCAAAAAAAGGGTGATCAATGAATAAGTTACTACTCTCTCCTCTTGTTGGGTGGTGATAACGAAAATAGTCTGAAATTTCAAAAAGCAAGCGTGAATGCTGCCAGACACAAAAAAAAGGATCAATTTAGCATAAACTTACATTATAAATTGAACCCCAACTAAAAACCTATTTTTTTTTTGGGGGGGGGGGTTAAAAATAAAAATAACGTTTTTTCTCGACATAATAAAGAGTAAATGTTTAAATTTTCAGCCCTCTAGCTCCATTGGTACAGCCTGTATGCGCGATACATACAGACCAACTTAAAAAATGAAGAAACCTATGTTTTGGTTGATGGTTTCTAATTACTTTTGATTTGTCATGTATTTTTGTTTCTTTTCTCTTTCAGGAGATCCAGATGGTAAGACTGTAGTTATCATTGATGACTTGGTTCTTACTGGTGGAACTCTCAAAGAAACAGGACGAGTAAGTTTCCTTCTTTTTGGTATTCTCCTTCATAGGCCTTCATGTGGTATTAGACGAATTGGACAAGATTCGTTAAATCAAAATTAATGAAATCGTTATAAAAACATATTTTTCCCATACAGAATTAGGAGCAGTGAGTTAATTGGCTCTAAAGTGGGTGATCGATGTATAATGCAAAACTGGACCCTGATTTTAAGTCCTCCTTTGTGACACCCGACGTTCAATTTTCAATATAAATATCTCCTAAACTGGACCATGACTTTCTGGCCACCTTTTTTCCTGAAGAAAGGGTTAGGGTTGGAGTAAGTACACATTAAATTATAATAAGACCTTGAACAGTACAGAAAATATTGGAATGAATTAACCCCGCTAATCAAGGTGTACTAATATGTTGCATTGAAAAAGAGGCAGCCAGAAAGTCAGGGTCCAGTTTAGAAAATATTTATTTTGAAAATTGAACATCAGGTGCCGCAGAGATGGACTGAAAGTCAGGGTGCATTTTTACACTGTACATATATTGTAAATCGATCACCCACTTTAGAACCAATTTACTTTCTTCCCCTAAAAAAGTTACCTTTTCTGAAAAATGAATCGGCTAAAGCAGTTCATCCTGCATAGGAAAAATGTTTTTATAACGATTTCCCTCTTGTTCCATTGGTGCAGCCTGTACACATGATAGATAGCCAGACCAACTTAAAAACTGAAGAAACTTATGTTGACAATTTTGGTTGATGGTTTCTAAAAGTGTTTTCTTTCTTTGTCACCATTTATATTTTCTACAATGCCCTGAACCATAAAAATTGTTAGTTTTATCTTGTTACTGATATTTATCTTTCTTGTTTCCTTAGCTTCTGAAAGAAAAAGGTGCATCTTCAATCAGTGCATATGTCACCCATGCTGTGTTCCCAAAAGAATCCTGGAAAAAATTTGTAGACAGTGATATCTTTGACAATTTTTGGATCACCGATTCCATCCCGCATTCCCGGATGTTGTGTCAGTACAAGCCGTTCAAACTTCTGTCATTATGTGATGTTATTGCCAACTGTCTACTTGGATATGATTTGCTACCTTAAATTTTATTTCATTCAAAAAGAAAATCAAGAGAAAAAAATTATATACATGCAATATCATTTTTATGAGTACTTATTTTTGTCTTGTAAAAAAATTATATACAAGAAATATCATTTTTATGAGTACTTAAGTTTACCCAAATGGAAAGTATTTCAAATTTAACAAATTTGGAATAAAAGAATTGATGGGAATGAGAACAAGTGATTTAGGATAGTATTGAATATTAAAAAGGAAAAGAAACATATAATATCATTTGATCAAATCCATTGTGGGGTCTGGAATTTTAATGAACATATCATTTGATTTTATCTAATTTAAAAAAATTATAATTCCTTCTCAAGTATTCAACTGAGAATTTTTTAAAGTTCAGTTTTTCTCTAGTATATTTTATCTATCTAATTCTTTTAGGAGGGTGTATATATACATTTAAAAAAAAATATTTTGCAATCATTGGCAGAGTTTAATCTTTCAAATAACACTCAACATCATTTTTTTAATATTTATTTTAAATATTTCTGAATTTTTTTGTTTTTATATAAATAATTTTTAAGCCTAAAATTGAATGCAGAATATTTCATAAAGAAATCAATTTTTTTTTTTCTGTTATAAAAGCTTTAAAATGTTGGTACCTCCCTCAAATTACTTGACCCTTTCATATTTCAATTTATTCTTGGTTTAAAATATAAACCTCTTTAATGGAAGAGAAGAACTGAAGATCTTTTTTTCTAAAAGTTAAAATAAAAAATGACTGATACCAGACTGACGTTGGCAATTAAAATAATAACCGTGGCTAACTTGGTAACAGTATTCAAATTCAATTTATTTTATTATACAGATGACTTTCAGCTCTTCAAATGCAAAGACTGAAATAATTTAGGCAAATTTATCCGGATTATTTTTAACTTGCATAAGACAATACAGGAGCAGATCCAGGACTTTGAGCATTTTTTTTTTTTTTTAAATTTAAAAATTCTTTTTACTTCATCAGTCTAATTAGAAAATGGATATGATGAATTTTCGTTTTTAAAGTTTGTTTATGATTACTTGGGATTATTTGGGTTTTTTCTTTATAAAATTTATTTATCTAGATATTTAAAAAAAATGTTTTAATTGTGCCTTGCCCAAGCAGGAAAGGAGGTCCTGACTCCCTGGACCCTGAATCTGCACCTGCAATATTGTAAAATATGATTTTTGGACAGTGTGCTACTAAAGGGTTGTCTTTTTTCATATTGCATTTGATATTGCTATTTTTCTCAGTATATCTAGTTGGGAATGAATTGAGCTTTTATGAAAAAGTAACAGATCTAAAAGCACAAGAATGAAAATTTGGAAATAATATAATGAATATTTGAGAAAAGATTTTGTCTTGCATGTTATCAGAAGAGCTAAGGGGCTACAAAATTTCATTCAATCCTTTTAGATGACGAGGAAAAAATACTCCAAATGGGAATGAAATAAAATTAAACTGAGAATTTGGAAGTTACTTTTTTATTTCAGTATATTTTTGTTTTTAGTTTTTCAAGTTCCCTAATCAGAATTGAATATTTTACAAACAATTGTACAAGACTGTGATTGATATATGGAATATTGGGAACACTGTTTTATACAGAATTATGATTTATGTACAATCATGTATTTTAAACAATCTAGAGAAGTGGCAATATATACATGTATATCTATCCATCACTGTCAAAGCTCTAAAACTACTCATTTAAAAAAAAAATAAAGAACAGATTGTTTCAAACTATAGCCACATGTTTAGGCTTGCTTATATTTTCCCTGTAGACAACATTATTGGCATTTCAACATGGTAGTACTGATTAGCTGACCAAACGAAAATATACAATATAATTAATGAAGATGCTGTCTATAGTTTTGAGAAGGGTCATTAAGATTTTAAAAGTTTTTCGGACGATTGAACTCTTGTTTGTGTTGTTAAAACCACGTTTCGGCCAATCCATTCTATGGCCTTCTGGTGTACTATCCATGGTAAACAGAAATTGTTTTTAAGCAATGCTTATAACGTAGGATTTGGGTGTTTTCCTTTCCTTGTTAGGCCTGGATTTCCATACCTTGTCCCTGCGGAAGCCACATCGAGTTGAACTCTGCACTTGTCTGACTTATACACTCAGCCGACATGATGTATGCTGCCTCTGAGAAAAATCAAAGAAGCAGTTTACATCAACATGTGTTAACAAACAAGGAGTTTAATTGTCTGAAAAAAGTCTTTGAAGATGATCTGAAAAAGTAAGATTATTTATTAGTAGCTGAATTGCATAAAATATTTGTGACTATATAGTAAATATTTGACCAAAACGTTTTGATCAGTATTGTTTAGTTCTTGTCTGAATTGTTTTTTTAAAAAATATTTTTTTTAGACAATTTGTTTTAATCATTGTATATACAGTATCACCCATAAATAAATACACCCCTACCACTTTTTTAATAGAAAGTTAATTGTTTTCTAAACCAAACATAGCAGGATTTTATTATTTCTAGTGGAACATTACACAATCAAAATGGATATTATCAGGTATTATTTATAACCAAACTTTACAGCATTGAAATTGTGTTGCCAAAAATATGAATATGTTGCCGTCCAAAGATGAATACACCCCTATAAAAAATTATTTTTGCTGACAGTTTCAATGCTGTAGAGTTTGGTCATAAATAATACCTCATAATATCCGTTTTGATTGTGTAATATTCCACTAGAAATAATAAAATGCTGCTATGTTTGGTTTAGAAGAAAATTAGGTATGTACTTATTTATGGGCGATACTGTAGGTTAATTTGAAGTCATCTTTGTTGTTTTGTTTTATCACAATATTTCAGCCATATACTCGCCAGCTTTCCTCGAGTGGCTTACACAACAGACACTCGAGGATATCAGTATTGTTTAAGTGTTAACTTGATTTACATTACAGTTTTTTGTTTTTAAACAATTTGATTTATTAAATGTAATGATAGGGAGAACTCTAAGCTATTTAGATGTAACAGTTCATACAAGTTTTAGTACTATAACTTTATAGCAGCAAGAACTTTTGCAGAGATATCATAGTGAAAATCTGTTTTCAATCATTCTTTAATAATCATACTCCCTAACATTTTCATATATAGACAAGGAGTCGTTCCTTATACTATATAAGACTTATGTCCTTCCACACCTCAAGTACTGTGCACAGGCGTGGTCACCGTATTTGGAGAGAGATAAAAATCTTTTAGGAAAAGTCCAGAGTCAAGCAACTAAGCTAGTACCGGAATTACAAAGTATGAGTTATGAGGATAGGCTAAAAGTGTTAGGGTTAATATCGTTAGAAAATGGGAGGGATTGGGGAGACTTAATAGAAATGTTCAAGATTATGTGTGGTTTAGAAGTAGTAGATCCTAATGTATTTTTTACTAGAAGTGGGTATGAGCGACAGAGAGGCCACACATATACGGTAAAAGCAAATAGAAGTAAATTGAATATCCGAATAATTTTTAGCAATAAATTGGTTGGACTTTGGAATAGATTACCAGAATATGTAGATGTAAATAATTTAAAATTATGATGTTTATCACACCACAGCAAATGTTTAAGGCCCTAGATATTGTGTAAATATGATTATGATGTGTGCTTGTATATACATTTGTATCCTTTTTTTCACACTAAAATAAAAATGTTAAATGTTAAAAAATGACAAAATCTTCAAATAATTGACCCAACAAAAATATAGTAAATATAAAATTGGAATAATTCATTTAACGTCATTTAACTAATGATCATCAATGAAAAATAATTTATTTCTCCAGTTCCAAGGCTCACCATATTGCTGGCCTAGAAACCATGCAAATGGAGGCATTCACTGGAGGCGACCAAATTGGAATGAGCCGTAAGCAGTGTTGTCTTTTTTAAAAAGAAAATTTAACCCAGAAATGTGTTTTACTTACACAAAAGCAATTTTCTGTTTTTTACAACTAACCTGAGGCTATTTACATTATTTTTGGCGTTTTTTTCTCCATCACATGTCGCTTTCTTGGGATGCAGCTAAAAACATGTATTCGAGATTCATGATAAACGAAAGCTAAAAAAGCATGCAAAAATGATATCATTTTCTTCTTGATAACAACACACATTTTGACAAAAAATAAGATTACATTTGTATGACTAAATTCTTTATAACTGGAGAATTTCTCATAAATTTGACAATGTAAAAAATTGTTGTTTTTTTCAATAAAAAGTAAATGGCTTACCTTCCTTAGAACAAGGAAAGAAGTGGATGTTTTAAATAAATTTAAGAATAACTTCATTTACTTCATTTTGACTTGTAGATCCTTAGGACAATTCAACATAAGTGTAGTAAGAAAAACTATAAAACTTTGAATAAACTAAAACTTTCTGAGTTAAATATTCGTTTTACAAAAGACAACACTGCTTACGGCTCATTCTAATTTTGTCGCCTCCCAGTGAATGCCTCCATTTGCATGGTTTCCAGGCCAGTAATATGGTGAGCCTTGCCCAATTCCCATAAAACACTTTATTTCAATTTTTTTTTTCTATCAGTGCTTCTCAGAGTCTCAGGTCACATCCCTTCCCCTTGAGATCCAGGTCACATCCCTTCCCCTTGAGATCCCAGGTTTCCTCACTTCCTCCCCCATTTTAAATTGTCATCTAGGAATTTTGTCACCATTATATTTTCCATTATACGTTCCTCCCCTGACTGAAATTCCTCCCCTTAGGAAATTCCTCCTCTGGGAGCCAAATGCCTCCCATTTGAGAATAACTTTTATAACAATCAAGTTTAAAGGTCCAATATACATTTCTTGTGATTCTTTTTATATTTTAAAAAAGATTTCTGGAGATATTACAAATTTTGTGAGTACCAAACTCTCTGCTGGAATGAGAGGGATTTTTATTATATGAGGCTTAGTATATTTCATAATATTACATCTATTCTTGAACCAAATATACTTCAATATACTTGAAATATACTTTTTTTGACATCAGTTAATTTATGATTACTTTGGATTATTAGGGATTTTTTATTTATAAAATTTCTTCATCTGAATATTTAAAATCTTTTTAATTGTGCCTTGCCTGAACAGGGGGGAAGGGGGTCAGACCCCCCGACTTCCCCCAACCATGCCTCAAGTTAATATAAACATGGCAAGTAATTCCTAATAATTCAAATCCCCTTTTTAGGGTTATTCTATATCAACTATTATTATTCTTTATGTGTAGACAAATTTATATACTGTTGTATTTTACAAAACTTCTGAACTGGATTATAAAATTCTTGCTGGAATTGCCTTCCTCATAAATCTTTCATAATAGAAAACACTTTTGGTTGTCTCCAGAATTTCAAGTATTTTTGGGGAGGTGGGTTACTTATAATACTTTGTCTAGTTATTTGAGAAGTGAACATTGAAAACATTATTTGCTCATTATATATAAGCTGGTGCTTTAAAAAATGTAGGTATTATGTTGCTGAAATATCAGAAGATTAAGCCAAAAGAATTGGTGTACAAATGAGAAACTGTTCAAGATTTCTTTGTGTGGAAATGCTTGGTAAGCAAGTGGTATTCAAATGTGTTTTCATTTTTTTTTCCAGTCAGTTAATGAGAAAACCAAAAGAAAAGTTTGGTTCTAGGAAAAAATCCCCCAAAGGAAAAAATCCCCCAACTTATAAAATACGGTATATTTGCTTATACCGTTTTCAAACAACAAAACAATCTGAAGAACAAGCAGTCATTAAATATGAGTGGCATCCTTTAAAATGATGTAACAACAATTTTGTAAAAGAAAACATGTTAAATAATGTCTTATGTTTCAAACTGCTAGTTCATTTTTTCTTAAGAGTATATTGAATTCTTTTTCATTTCTTCTCTTAATAATGCTATGTGCTATAACATTCCTTGGAATTTTTTTTGCCTCTACTGAGTCTCTGGTCTATAATTTTATTACTTACATTTTTTGTGAGGGGGCAATTTAATTTCTTTAGTTTAAAGATTAAACTTATGGTCATAAAAAGCTTTGGAAACACTGCTCTACACCCTTGATGGCATAATTTTTTCATTGGGGAATTTTTTCCTGTCACCAAAAAGTTCATTGTCTGCTAATCTCAGATTTGGAAACATTTGTATATCTGACATTTTTTTTCTTGATTGCCTTGATTTTTTTCTCATTCTCTTTGATATTTCTGTATTTTTTACACATCTGTAAACCTGTTTTTATGATAATACAAATTGGCTATAATATGAATGATAAATCTAAAAAGGTTGTTAATAAAATGTTATTGGTTGAACTAATGTGATTAGTCCCTACCAAGTTTGCAATACTCAACTCATTGGAAAAGAAAAAGTGCAAATTCAGAAAAGGGTATCATTAAACTTGAGATCACATTCTAGTTCCAACTGCTGCTGTTAATGGGAATGGCATAAATCCAGCCCTTTCTTTGCCTTATCACAAATCATTTTGACCATAATTTGATCCTTTGCTGGTACCAGAGAGATAAGTATTACATGGTCAGTTGAGTTTTTCATAATTACCTGTAGAAAAATGGTTGTTATATCCATTTAAAAAAAAAAGAATGAAAAATTTATTTTCACAAAATTAAAGGTGATGATATTTTTACTTTTGTCTTAGCTCTGCAACATCAAAACTTGGCATCAAATTACCTTCCAAGGTTTTTATTCCATTATTAGATATTAATTTAATCTTTACTTGAACATATCTTAATTATGTATATTTACTTGGATGTTGAATAGCATTTTTCATGTTTTGTATCTATTATGATTTTTTTCCCATAATATTTTGATGTAAACATTTTTTAAAATTTTCTATAACATTTTACATTAACACTTTTCAGTTTGATACTCATTATACTATCTCTTTTTAAAAAACATTTTTAAGTACTGTATATTTTTGAATATAAGACAGTGTTTTTACTAAAAAAAAACAGCCCAAAATCAGCAGTTGAACTTATACTCGGGCCAATACTTTTGCCTATATGAATACAGCATCAACAGACACAATGCATATTAGCAAGCGATAACGCCTGTTGTTTTAACTCAATTCATTACCATGTTTTTTTTTTTATGAAATGCTATGTAGGTAATATACTGTGCGTATTGTGTAATATCCATTTTAAATAATTTTTATGGTTGATTCATCAACACTGTTGCAAATTTTACTTTTACGGCCCGGAAATAATGATCGAGATGTTGAAGATGAAAGAATTTCATGTTTTGGTGACAGCTGACCAAGTGCCATAAATGGTGTATTCATAAGAAGGGGATATCTTTCATGATAACATTATGGAAAAATAACGGACTCGGCTTATATTCGAGTCAGTCAATTTCCTGAAATTTGATGCTCGATCCTAAACTCATCTGATATTCACAGTCGACTTATATTCAGAAATATACAGTATCATTTTATCTTATTCTTTCATAATTATTCATTTAGTCTTTTATTTATTTCTTTATCATCACAAAAATATTAAAATTGGTGAACATAAAACATCTAAATATTGACTTTATCAATAACTTCTGTCCAACAAAAAGTGCCTCATGATTACATTCATTTTATTTTCTTGGTTGTTTTTTCTTTGGGTTTTTCAGCCCTGCTGCCATATTGTTTTATTTGGTGCTCTTTTCAACTGTTATAATTTATTTAATATAAAAGATATCTGTAATGTGGACATCTTGCCATGGAGCAACAGTTAGCAGCCTTGTCTCACAGACTATTCCTACTGTAGTGAGTTTGATCCTTGTGTTAAGCTAAGTGGTACTCTTGTAATAGTGGGGTCCGGGGCATAATATGTGTAAAATACTAAGTTATTCCCCTTGCAAGATTCTTTTTTAATTTGGGAGTCCGGACATACACAAAAAAAATCCCTTATGAAACAATAATTTTATTAAAAAACTACAAAAAACAATTTATTTTAATACAAAATTTAATAACAATAATTCGATACACAATTTTATAGAAAGTTATTTAATAATTTATTTTAATAGAATAATGTAAGGGGAATAACTTTTAGTCTTTTACACGTATGCCCTGGACACCAACAAGAGAAGCCGCTAAGCTTAGTGAACCTTTTAATTGACTTGCCTGATGACTGAGATAGTTGTGTATTTTTCTATGTTATTGAAGTTTGTTCCCATAAATTTATTTGGGAGAAGAGAATTGATTTCAAACAAGAGGTTTGTAGTGTCCAGCACAGTAATCATGGAGTGTGATTATCTATGCTGTAAGTATTTATGTATGTAAAATATTGTTGCAAGATTTACATTTTACAAATACAGTGGTCCCTCTCTTAACGAGGACAATCCGTTCTTCGAAACGTCTCCTTAGATGAAAATTCGTTAAGCGAATAATTAAACCTATGGGATTTCAGTAATTTGTTCCAAATAAAAATATCAGTCGGACCGCTAAAACCTGATAAATAACCTTGTCAATAATGTATAATGTACTAATTACTTTCTAAATAATGCATAGATACAAATAAACATGTAAATAATGTAATAAATGGATAAATAATCATATTATAATTCACCAAATGACCGAGCGTCCGTCCGTCCGAAAATAAGCGCCTAGATACTAGATATAAATCTAGATAATTATAAATGAAATCTAGATGACTCTGGATAATTTTATGAAATTTCGTAGTTTTTTTTTTTTGTTTTTTTTTTTCTTCTCGTAAACTGAAAATATTTTGCTTTTTGCAATTCGGTCCTCTTCTATAGAAATTTTGTTATACAGGTCCTTCGTTATGAGAGGTACCACTGTATAAAGAATTTAACAATGTCAGTATATTGGCATGAAGAGTGGAACTGGGATGAGAACAGTCTTGGATTGAGGGTTTGGTTTGAATTTTCCAGAAGGTTACCAACTACGACAGACACCTGAAGAAGGCCTGATGGTATAATGGCCGAAATGTTGTGACTATAACAACCAAGATGAGGACACTAGTCCGAGTAAATCAGTGTTTAATCTAACTTAAATTGAAGAAATCTGTGTGCATGTGTGCACTGAGATTATTCTACAACTGGCAATTGTACAAAGTTGATATTCATTGTATATATTAGTCAGCTTGTAAGGCATTGCAGTGTCTAGTTTGAAGTTATTTGGATCAGCGGTTCTCGAGAAATCTAATAAATACAAAATTACATATTATAAATCTTTTAGCTAAAATTATAGATATAAATTTAGATATAAAATATCTAAATTGTCTACACTGAAGACAAGTAACCGAAATACTTTGAAGCCGTAGTTTCGTGTGACTGGCGGAAAATTATTTTACATGCACCTTTGCCCTTGTAATGATAATTCCTCATCTCGGAAATTCAGATAAAAAAATAAGTTTAACTTAGTCTAGTCCCAGGTATTATATATATTGAGCTAGCAGAATGCCAGAAATAACTTCAGATAATCAGTAAAGCCTGGATGCAATTGAGAAGTATGAGGGTGGATCAATAAGTCTCTGTTCCCTCTAAGCTGCGTGGCTGTGCACAAGAAAAATGTATGCAGCCCAATAAAATGTTAATGTTGTGCACACATTTTGAGAGTTCCTGATGAAGAATGAAAAAAAGGTTCAATAATACAATTACCTGGCTGAACAAGCAATCGTTATATCGTTCTTGCTCTAGCATCATTCGATTGCAGGTTTATGTACAAAGTGGTGAATAAATTCTGTCACTGAATTACCATGTTAAACAATGCTTTATCTTGGCCTAATATATTTATAATTTATGTAATAAAGAAAAGATATAGGATTAAATAATAAAGAAAAACCAATATACCAAATAAGTCATTTCTTTCATTATACACTTTTTGTTAAAAGTAACTGACCGTTGTTGTATTTTAATTGTTTTATTCATAAATATTAATTTGATAATTCTCATCTCCCGTAGGAAGTCTCTAGCGGCTTCGAAGGTGAGCGAATGAAAATCCATGCTGACTTACTTCAACAAAGTAAAAATGTAAAATGGTTCAGTGAAATCAAATGACTTGATTTTTTTTCAGTGTTTAATGCGAGTGGGGTAAATTTAAAAATTTAAAACGGGAATGCTTAGTGTTGCCAACTCAAAAAATATTTTCGCGCTAGTTTGACTGCTAAAAAAGCACTAAAGTTTTTTAAATAGCCAGAAATGGCCAAAAATCACAAAAAAGATGCTAAAAATGGTCAGAAGATGGCCCAAAACGGCCAAAATGTTTTAGGCGCAAACACACTAATTAAGCGCGTTTTGCACTGCCAAAACAAAAAACGCACTGAATCTAGCGCGAAACGCACTACATTGGCAACACTGGGAATGCTATGTCACATGGTTCAGTTTAACAAAATTCAACACCAAAAAACAAAATTGAATTAAATTAAAATTCATGAAGAAAACAATTGAAATACAATCATAATAATGTTTAAAATTGAATACAGGAAGTTAATGCTGTTTCTTTGACGTGAGAAGAACAGATACTACACATCTTGAACTAAATGCTGCAAAAGGTTCACGAAACTAGGATAGTGCCCAATCTATTGACACTCAAATGATATGGTTACAAGAAGGCTGAGGCGATAAAATAAACACTCAACAATCAACATCTGTCCTACAGCAGCTGGGCCGTTTACAATATTGGATTTATTACAATTATTGGATTTGTTGTCACTGTACACTTGAGTTAAACTCCTTCTATTGTATACTTAGGCGACTCTTTACACATTGTTTTATTTAATCTTGTTTGTAAAAGAAATATAACAGCTGGGTATTGTTACTACTCGAGTTGTGCTTTAACCTGTCCATCTTGGACTTTGTCAGACCACAGAAAATGCCTTTGTCTCAGTGACAGGGATTTGGGATTCTCCCCTCTCAAGTCTCTAGTCACAGGGACATGCCCCCCCCACACACACACACACTGAATCCGACACTAAATGATCCACCAAGGGTCGATGTGCCGTTAAAACAAAAATAACTAACAGAAAATGACGGAAAATAGAAATAATTTTTTCACACTATTTTCTCTCCTCTCCCTTCCTACCTCTTATTAAACTACTTAACTTTCTTTTCACCCCTCTCCTTCCTAAGTGTACACTCTTGTCACTCTTATAGTATCAGTAGCAGCCATCAACCGAGCCTGATACTAACCGTCATCGAACCGAAGGATCATAGACTAGTTTCAAATTCTCGCGAGATTAAAGCAGTTTATTGATTTTTAATGATTTTCCTGTGTGGAAAAAAGAACGATGTATTTTTAATATAATTTCTATAATACTAGTTTTTACCCATGAAAAAATTCATGGATATATTTGAATTTCTATGTGATGATTTTTTTCAAGAAAAGAAACTATATATTGATATACACTGGAGGCCATAATGCATTTGGTAAAAATATCTACCCGTGTTTCTATGGAGTTCACATTTTCTTACTTGCTTTCAGACTTAATAGTTCACTACTTCAAAGCTGTTAATAGTATAAATAAGTTTATATTTTATCAAAACGTGACTGAACGCATTCAAGTGGAAGAGTCCACTGTTTCAAATATAGGTAGATGTTTTTATCAGCAAAATATGTTACCTTTAAGTAGAAAAGTCCATTGTTACAGACAGAGAAACGAACAGTAAAAGTCGCACTGTTCATTATATTGATAGATTATGAAATCTTTATAAAAGTTATTAAATGTCCAGATGGTCTGGAATTCCTTTAATGCTTTTATAAAAATCTTTTTTTAATCCCAGTATCAAATTTAATGTAGGTATTTGAACATCATCCCATTGTCTGCTCAGATAGTGTAATGGTTAGCACGTCTGCCTCACATGCATAAAGTCCCCGGTTCAATTCCTGGTATGAACAAAGAGTGTGGAATACTCTTCATTAGGACAAAATTTCCCTGTGCACTCAGCCGCTTATTGAGTACACTCTAAGATGTGTCATTAGGGTGAAGGTATCCCTTCGGGGGACTTGCATCCTGCCAAGGGGGTGGTCATAAAAAACTTGAGACTTGCAAGGATCACTTAGAGGACACATGCAACCTCCATACTCCATTGGGTGTTGTCTCTTAAGAGACCGCTTTACCTTTCTTTTCTTTTTTTTTAAAGAACCATTTTAGATGGGATGCTTTTACCAAACGTATGTGGAGCAGAACAAAAATTGCCTGGTTCTATCAGCACATTGCTGCAGGCATCAGGATATACCCTGACCATGCCCCTTTTGGTGTAAAGGGGAGGTACAGCCTGGGAGATCAATCACCAGGAAGCTTAAACTTCATATAATGAACCTTAGTCATGAATGACCAGAGATTTGGTGAATAAATGCCAGGGACCAAATGTAATGTCTATAACTTTTAATTGTTACATTGAAAGATGTCATCATTCCAGGGTTTCAGCAGAATACACATACACTTTATCAGTGGCGTCCCTAGGGTTGGTGTCACCCGGGGCGGTAACTCATGGTGTCAACCCCTACCCCTGCCTGAAATTGCTCTCTTCCCGAGATATCTAACTTTTTTTCTTAGCAACATCTTTTTTCTGAAAGAGGACATCCAAATGAACATTTTGGTACCCTATTCATGGGATCCTGGGTGTGGGGGTGCCAGGTAGCCCTTGCTGTCCCCCAGACTACACCTTTTACATTTGTGCTTATAATAATGTCTTGGGGTTTTCTTTCTGTCATTCTACATAAAATCCTGCTTCAGTTCATACCAAATTTGTTTTTGGTGTATTTACCTCCAGGTTTGACCGTTTTTTGGAATTCGACTTGGCTATACTGGGATGTTTCATTAGAAAAA
>VCCN01007088.1:474335-486711 GCA_006491835.1 Architeuthis dux | reverse complement strand
GTTACAATTATTCAATAATAATAATAGTGAGTTAATGTAGGTTTAGCAATTGTTCACCCCGTTGAACAGAAAGAAAAAAGAAGATTCTTTTGACTTTTGACTTGAAAGCAACAAAACCAAGTATTCCAATGGTCATTGTTTATATTGAATAAATCATTTTTGCGAAAAGGCACGTGTAAATGAATTGTAAAGTTCAAAGCCTATTTGCTGAAAGTTTTCAATGTTAACATTCATTATCTGATGTTTAATTAGAGACAATAAGTAACAGGTCTGGTTGGTCACACAATAGAAAGTCTTGTGACCAATGTCCTTAGGCAACATGTTGTGTTGGGGGTGATCAATTAAAAAAATTTGAAAAAAGGGGGTGATCATTGCTTTTTGTCTGGATTTTCAAAAAACAAGTGTGAATGGACACAAACAAACTTACATTGCAAATTGAACACTCCCACTAAAAACCTATTTGGGAGGGGGATTTAAAAAACCCCAAAATGTTTTTTCTAGACATAAGGAGTAAATGTTGGAATTTTCAGCCCTCTAGCTCCAAGGTGTGGTCTGTACAAGCAATACACACATTTCTTCAGTATTTAAGTTGATCTGGCTATGTATGAATGGCACGTACATGTCACACCAAGGGAGCTGAAAATCCAAACATTTACTCCTTATGTCTAGAAAAACATTTATTTTTTTTAAATTCCCCCCTAAATAGGTTTTTAGTGGGGTGTTCAATTTGCAATGTAAGTTTATGCTAAATTGATCTGGCTATGTTGATCGTTTCTAATATGTAGACAAGTTAAACATGAAAATTATATCTGTACTAAAAGCGGTCAAATAGTGTGTGGCAAGGGGAGAAAAAAAAATGAGTAAGAATTTTAATTTTAGAGTAACAAATTGTACTAACCCTACAGGCTATAGATAGATCGGTCATCACAGCCATTGCTAAAGGAGTCTCAGACAAAAAGGCTTTTTAACAGGAGGCCGAAAGTAGGCAACTTCAGACATCTGATAACTTGGGTTAAAAATACATTCACAGACCTACATTAGAAACAGTAGGCGCCAGTGGCCAAATGGTTAGCAGTATGGAAAATGGAATCGGCAAGACTAGTCCAAACTCCCACAATCTGCGTTCAAAGTGAACTAATGCCTTGGGAAAGGCATGAATCCATCTCTTCTCTCCCAAGTTATGGGTAAATAGCAGGTGAAGTTGCCTCCAAATCAATTTTCACATATTGCAAACCTCAAAAGTCTCGCTCAACACAGAAGAGCGTGAGAAAATGTGATGCCCAGCTGTGGTCTAGCACGGGTTCTCAGCAGCTGGGGGCAAAGATAATTTTGGCGGCCCCACCCCTAAAATATTTTGATTATTTAGTTTTCTTCCTTTTTTTTTTAGGTAGCTCAGGGTAACGCTACATTGTGACTTTGGTTCTGTGACTTTTATTCCGGGATCATTTTTTTGAATATATTGTAGACTTTGCAGGTGTGCAAAAAAAAAAAAAAAAAAAAAAAAAAAAAAAAAAAAAAAAAAAATTTAAATATTTGCTTAAAAAATAATCTTTAAAAGATGTTTTTCAAAAAATCTGTGTGGGCAAAAATCTTGTGTTATGCAATTCTTTTTCCTGTGACAAAAGTATGTGCGCATTTTTGAATTCGAGATCACCAGTATTTCAGGCTAAAGGAATTTTTGTGTCGCTTCACTTCTGCCGCCACTGATGGACAGGGACGGCTTTGCTGTAGCCAGTGTGAGGGCAATATTTTTTATTTATATTTACATTAAAAACATACAGAACTTAAGGTCCTTGGTTCAGTATTTAACAAGGCTTTAAACTTGTCTGCAAACAGATCTAATACAAGTAACTTTCAAAAGCTGAATCCTAATCAAGTATTTCCTAACAGAAACTACACTTTAATCTTAAATTACCAGACATTAATGTAAGTTTCAACTGCCATTTTATAATATAAAACATTTGTAGAAAGGGTGAAGGTCTTTTCATTCTCTCTAGGCACTCTAAAGTCAGTCCGATATGAACCATCAAATTTTACATTAGGTAGTTATGTGGATTTAAGGTAATCCGACAGAATGGTAGAGGTAATTTGACAATGTGGAAATCAAAGATTGAGAAAAGCGTGTTAGGAGTCAGACTGTGCACGCACGCGCATGCACACACGTTTTCTGCACTGCAAAAGAGCATCTGAAGATGCCGAATGAAATGCGGCGAAATGCATCAAGGTTTATCTTAATGATAAATATATTTGAGACGTAATACGCTTTTCTAAATCTTTCATTTCTACATTGTCAAATTACTTCTACCATTAGTTAAAATTTTAAAAAAAACCCCAAAAACTTTAGATGAAGCATTGTCAACCATTATTAATTATTAACTAGTATTTCTTTCATCTTAATTTTAGTTGCTTTCATTGCAACTACTCAGACCGTCAGACTACGAGTGTCAGTAATCAGCGCAGATCAAAAAAGGCTGAGCTCTCGGTGAGACTTGAACTCACATCCCTTTTGCAAAAATACAGTTGTCATTGATGGTAAAACGGGCAAGAAATTACTTTATAAAGTTTTGGACAGTCAAATCATTTTTCAGCTGTAATTAAAAATGTTCATATATGGAGTTGACCAAATGTTGCTTATTTTCTGCCATCTTCAATGTTAGAATCAATAAACAACTAGCATTCCAAGGGAAATTATGAATCAACACTACCCATATGCTGTATTGGGGGTGATCAATTAAAAAGTTGGAAAAATAGGTGATCAATGAACATGTTACTTCTCGTCTTTTGTGGGGCAGTGATCACTAAAAAAGTCTGAATTTTCAAAAAGCAAGTGGGCACAAACTAGTGACCAGTTTAGCATAAACCTACATTGCATATTGAACACCCCCTCTAAAAATCTATTGGGAGCAGGGGGTTTAAAAAAAAAAAAAAAAAAAAAAAAATATATATATATATTTTCCCTACTCATTGATAGGTGTGTGTGTAAAATTTCAAGTTTCTACTATGAACAGTTAGGGCTAGGCAAAGTCCGGATACATATAAATGTCAGAACACATGAATAACCTAAACCCAGCAATAAACCAGTGTTGTGGGTAGCAGTGATTACAAATCTGCCAATTTTGTTAATTAAAAAAAAAAAAAAGACAATACATATATCTTAAAATAACTTAATATCTTTAACTAAATATCATAAAATATGTCAATTTTGTTCATTTAAAAATGATATGATAACTGTCACAAAACAAAAGCAATCTTTTTGAATTAAATTAGTTAAAACTAAACACTCCTAGTGACAAAAACAAAAACATTTTAGCCAATCCAATACTTGCAAAAGTTAGAGTAGAAGGTTAACCTTCTGTCATGAAGACACTAAAGAGTGCATTGGGCTTTAATCAACAGGTTAAAAACGTATTACTGTATATCATCATCAACCTTTAAAGTCTGTTGTCTTCCCCAAGATTTGCCAGAACTCTCAATCATGGGTGTCGTGGACCCAATACTTTCTGAACTTGTCTAAATCGTCACACCATCTTATATTTTGTTGGCCAGTTTCGCATATGATCTGTGGGGATCCATAGTGAGTTGTGATGTCCAGCGGTTGTCTAACATTCTTGCAACAAGACCTGCCATCTGAATTTTCTAATTTTTTTTATTAGCTGATATAAAAAAAAATCCAAACTTAATCTAACACTTTCAAGAGATGAAAGAAAGACTTCCTTGTATAACCATCCATAAACGAATCAGTTGATTTAAAAATAAGATCCAAAAAGAATACAAAAACTTGTGTAAAATAGGTTCAAGTAGCCTAATAATCTTGGATAGTCTATACCAGGAGTGGCCAAACCATGGCTCGTGAGCTCTTTGACATTTAAAGTGTGGTTTGTGGAAATATGTTGGCTGGGCTCCCTTTCAAAACACAGTTAATATAAAAAGTAAACGAGAACAAATTTCAAGCTTTATAATCATTTATTGCATATAAATAATTTTCATTGTTAGAAAAATATTTAACTATATTAAGTCTTAATATAGGGTTTAATATAGTTAAAACAATCAGTCAATATTTTGAAAATATTTGGTATACATGTATACTTTGTGATTCCACAAATGTTTAAGATCCTAGACATTGTGTAAATATGATTGTTGTGTGCTTGGATATACAATTTGTATACCTTTTTTTCACACTGTTCTAATAAACTATGTACATAAATAAATATCATTGTGTACATGTATTTTTTATTTTTTATAAAATCGTTGTAACAATATAAAGGTATGTCAATTTTGTTTATGCCTTGCGTCTCTGAAACATCAGAAGTTTATTGTCTGTGATTCTTACATTAGGCAAGTTTGGCCACCGATGGTCTATAGTTTTTAATTTTTTCAGGAAAAGGTAAGGCAAACGAATTTAAAAGTCAAGGACACTGCAAGATAACATTTCAGTCAGAACATGTTAATACGTCTCATTGGCCTGCAGTTTTAAAAGTTAGGTTTCTTTATGGACAGACCTCACACACATTAGTCATAGTATTATAACAAATACATCATTCGATTCACACAGCAACTGCTGGCTGTGAGAAGCAGTGAAATGAACGTTGTCAGCTCCAACCATACTTGTTCCAATATGGAATATTAGCTCCAAATGATAGTGTTAATTATAAAATTAACTTTTTCACTCGAATTAAATATTTTCAACAACATATATTGGATTTCTTATATATGATTTGTATTTGTTATAATACTACTATGACTAATATACATATAGGTAATATTGGATGTATGATACACTTATGCATCAATATCCTCGTACTCCTTAGTTATGATCCGAAGAGATACAAAAAGGTACAGCGAATATTTGTGGGAATCAATTTTAATGGTTCATTACCAGCGGTACCGCTTGTAATGAACCATTCAAATGGATTCCGACAAATACACACACTGCATGCCAACGAGATGTTTTAGCATGCTCTGACTGAAATGTTATCTTGCAGTATCCTTGACCTTTTGTCTAGAAAAGACTGCATCAAGTCATGTTGGTTAGTTTTTGAGCTACACATGTCTAGTTTTTTTTTCACATGATGTACTTGTTAATCCAAATGTAAAAAAATTCACACATAAATTTGGATTGAGCCCCCCCCCCAAATCGCAATCCAAATTTATGCGTGAATTTTTTTACATTTGGATTAACAAGTACATATGAAAAAAACTAGACATGTGTAGGTATGTGTGTGTGTGTGTGGGGGGGGGGTGGTTATAGAAAAAATACTGAATTCATTTACTGGGAACTATGTGTAGTTTGAAACCATGGACAGGAAGTATTTTTTTTTCAACACAAAACATTAAAGTGGAATAGTCCAGTGTTACAGACAGCAAATCAAGAAAATGTTCACCGTTCATTAATCGAATAGATTATTAGTTATTCTGCTATACATAGCGGATTTGTATGAAAATAAAACCAGTTTAAACAGGCAGCGAAGGCTTTCTGTTTTCATCAATTTTTTATGAGAAAAACCTGCCACGGGATTTATGTTGAAACATACTTGGCAACAAACAGGTTAAATGTAGAAAAATTAAATAATAATATATTATCTTTTAGCCTAATGAACACATTGATAGTTTCCCTTTGAACAATTGGTGCACAAACGATTGCATATTACAGTAGAAACCATTAGTAAAATTACAAAGCACTCAGAGCGCATATCTCTGTCAACGCCATACAAAAACTAAATCTGAATCAAGATAAATTTAAAAAAAAAAAAAAAAAAAAAAAAAAAAAAAAATCAAGGGAAATAACTATGTACAAATATTGAGTTACTTCCCCAGAAATTTAAATTTAGCCTTTTTATTTATCAATTGTTGATTTTTAACCTCTTTTCCATCAGAATAATAAATTCCTGGATCCACCCCAAAACTTTCAATCAATTCTTTCATAGCCCATGGCCCACTCTTCCACAAAATATCACTGAAAATCATTGAGAACCGAGATATTGGGTGGACAGAAACAGACAGACATGACTACATATACCTCTTCCAACTTAGTTGGCAAAGGTAAACCAATAGCTGCCATAGATTTCTGGGTCAGACAGAATTGCAGTTGCATAGAAAAATTCTGGGCAAGATTCCTGGTAACTAGTCGAATGCAATTCACATTTCAAAGACTGTCAACTGATGCAGGTCACCAGAACCAATGCAGAAGGCAGGAATGAGTGTTGTGCATATATAACAACGAGGGATGGTTCGGAAGCTGACATGGGATGGCACATTGCCCAATGCTTAGAAAATATGTTGGCCATGATGTTTGCATTTTGCAAAGAGGGGGAAGCAGAACAAAGTCTAAAGAATTCAATTCTTTGCCAAAAAACAGAAATTGCATTTAGCACTCAAAAAGGTTACAATGCCTTTGGGTAAATTACTAAATTGATTTCTTGATGTTCAGCTGAATAAGAGATTTCTTGATGTTAAACATTAAATCTAAATGTATGTCAAAGCCAATTCTAAAATCAGCAAGTAAAGTTCTCCAGATTATACCATATTTAGATTCTAAAATATTGGAATTTGGTCATATGATTTGGACTTGTGGGGAAAAAGAAAAAAAGAAAAAGAAAAAAAGAAAAAAGAAAATAATGCATATATGGGGTGCATGGAGGAAGTGTTTGTGAAATTTTTCAGTTGAATACATACTAATAAAATACCACACACAAGCATTAAATAATTCACAAGGAATTATTTAGATCCTCAAAATACAATCATACGTTGACTTATGTCCAATTGAGCAATGTCTGATTGCAGATACATCAAAGGTCCCCATAAGGGCTTAATAAAAAATTTTAAAATTGGGGAGGAAAAAACCCCCCAAAAACTGTATAACATTTTTCTAGTCTTGATAGTATACGAGACACCACCAATAGCATGAAATCATGTCCTGCGCAATCTTTCATTTGTGTGTATCTCGTTGGCAAAGATCTGAAAATAGAGGAGGGTGGTGTAAATGACCCTCCTCTCTTATCTAGTATACAGTGCATTATGATAAGGCTTTTACCAAAAATTTTAAAATGTAGAAAAAAAAATTAAAATTCTTTAAAAATAATTAAATATTTATTAATTAAAAAAAAAAAAAAAAAAAAAAAAAAAAAAAAAAAAATTAACAGTCTTACTGTTATTATTATGGTGTATAAAAGGATAAAGGTTATCCGACAATGATGCTGGGAAAATGACAATGTTATTATTATGTGTATATATTATTTTTATACCATATTTTCTGGCATATAAGACACACCGTCATAAGACGCACCTCAATTTTTGCAGGCATATTCTCGAAAAAATAAAATAAAACCCCCTCCTTTCCCCTGATCATCATAGCCCTCCACACTATCGGGTTATTCTAATGTTCTTATCTATATTAACCCCCCACAGTGGCTGGCTGTTTACATAGCGCAGTAATGTTAGTAAACAACTGATAAAGAGTTCACTTCACAGTGTAGCGCATTTAGTGCTAGATTCAGCGCAATTGTTTTGGCAGTGCAAAAAGCGCTAAATTAGCACGTTTTCATCTAAAACATTTTGGCCACTGGCCATTCTCTGGCTATTTTTGAACCTTTTTCGATTTTTTGGGACCATTTTTGGCTATTTTAAAAAGTTTAGTACTTTTTGGCAGTCAAACTAGCACGAACATATTTTTTGAGTTTGCAACACTGATCACAATACAGTACAATACTGTAAGTACTTCCATTTTGTTACCTGTAGTATTTAAACTTGTGTATGTACAATGTAGAGGTTTACAGTGAATATGTATGTGTCATGGTATCTCAAGTTATGCAGTACTTATATTTCACTTCACCCTATGATGGTTGACTTATGCCCAGATCGAATTGCATCTATACTTCCAGAATGCAACTAGTCATGTACCGGAATATCAATCCGGTCGGATATCTGTCGCCAGATTCACATGGTGGCAGTGATAATTCTTTGTCAGATATCTGACCGGATTGATATTCTGGTACATCACTAAAGGTAACTCGGATACAAGTTGATGCATGGCTATAGACTAACAATTTATTAGGTTCAGGTTTTAAGTCATAACAGTTTATATATTCACTCATATTTTGTGGGTTTTATATTTTGTGGTCAGCAACTGTACTACTTGCTGTACAATATAGCTGCCATAGTTCTGAATCTTTCCGAATTGCAAGGCTTTGGCTATAATATTAATAAAAAACAAAAAAAAAAAACTAGCATTCCAAGGGAAATTTTGAATCACTGCCACCTATATATGCTGTGTTGGGGGTGATCAATTAAAAATTTGGAAAAATGAATAAGTTACTTCTCTCGCTTTTTGTTGGGCACTAAAAAGTCCAAATTTTCAAAAAAACAAGCATGAGAGCTGCTGGACACAAACTAAGAAACTGATTTAGCATAAACTTACATTGAAAATTGAACTCTCCCCTCTAAAAACCTGTTATGGGGAGAATTTTTAAAAAACAAAAAAAACAAAAAAAACAATTTCCCTACTCATTAAGGGTGTGTGTGCAAAATTTCAAGCTTGTACTATGAATGGCCGAAGTCCGGATACATAGATAGATATAAATGTGTGAACACATGAATAAGCTAAACCCAGCTATAAACCAGTAGTGTGGGTAGCTGTGATTAAAAATTAAGAAAAATGCTGTAGAAATAATTCATTATGACTTGACACAAATCAATTTTGCCAAAGGTTTTGAGAAGGGTCATTAACATTCAAAGAGTTTTTCAGACAATCGAACTCCTTGTTGTTTGTGTTGTTAACAACATTCTGGCCAATCCATTCTATGGCCTTCTTCAGGTGTTTTCCTTGTCAGGCCTGGATTTCCATACCTTGTCCCTGTTGAGTAGTGGAAGCCACATCAAGTTTAATTCTGCATTTGTCTGACTTATACACACCGCCGACATGTTGATGTATGCTGCTCGTTTGATTTTTCGCAGTTTTCAATGACGTTCCCGGTCTATAATCCAAACTTCTCCACAGAGCGGATAGTGCTCGACCTTCTCTCTCCAGATGTGGTCAGCCACCCCAGATTTTCCTATTTCTGGTTTGATTATGGCTTTTTTATTTTCATGCGTCTGACCTTGAGAGGCCTGCTAGTTTCTCCTTTATAAATTATAATAATGAAATAAATCAATTTTATTGTTTGGGATGATGTGCTCCAAATGCTTCACGAATTTTTAAAGTAATGTATTTACATCAAATGTACATACAGTGTGAATGTTAAGTTAGTACAGACTATGCTTGTAAAATCCTAATAATTGTAAGTTAGTCAGGACGTATGAAATGCAAATTTGAGTTAAAATAATCCGCAACAAAATACAAAGCAAATACCTACATATCGTCCAACTTTTGGGAAAAATAACATTTTTACAAATGTTACATCAGTTTCTTACTTCAAAACAGCCTTATGTCCAAATACACACATTAAAAGGCTATCATATCTGAAGATATTGACTTTCATTTAAGGTAAATCAAATACAGAAACTTGTGTCAAAAAGCCTTAACTCCAAGTGCATTGATTCAAGAAAGCCTTATGTCTATAAAACCGAGTTGTGGAAAGAGTGCAAAATTACCAAAAAACATTGTTACAATCACCTTTTGTTTTTTCTGCCATCAAAATATAACTGTTCAAAATATTTAATTGCTCCTATCTCAAAACGATAAAAATGGAAGTAAGGCCTTTTTGATCCAATGCAACGATATGCAGAAACCTAGAAATTCAGTTAGACTAAATATACACAAGTTCCCAAAATTAAATGTTTCTAGTTTGTTCTCCATTGTACATTTTTATATAATTGGATATAAAACTGAAAATATGTTGGAAGTAACAGTCTGAAATTCTTATTTACAAAAAACTGTCAAATTCATTTACTGCTGAGATCGTGATAGTTGTAGCTGCAGATGAACAGTTGAGAATTATTGATTAACACACGCACACAAATTAATTAACAGCTAAGCTAAGTTTTGAAGGATTAGGTTCATTATAATGACAATGCTGGAATGAGTTATTTGCCCTTGAACTTACAAGCCATACAAATGGCCAAGGCTTCCTTTTCTGTTGTTGGTGATCAAGAAATATTAGGTTTTATTCGTTGGCACCAAGGCTGGATTAAGACCACAATGGGCCTTACGCCACCCATATTACAATTATATGAGATCTGAACAGTAAGTTTATATTGAAACAAACAGTAAAAACAGTTTATTAATAGGGAAATTTATATTGAAACATAAGCATAATGATAAGATATGTACAAATATTTAAATTAAGACTTTTGTCGGGACTTATTGTGAGAAAACAGTTCAAAGATGGTTTCAAACATCATTAAGGAGGTAACATCAAAACTAAAGCATAAAATATTTTTTTTTATTCATGTGATAAATATATTAAGTAATTATTTTATTTATGATTATCACTATTCTCTTGGGGAAAAAAGATCAAAGTTCTATATTGCTACTTCTTTGTGCCCCCCCCCTCAATGTCTTGGGCCCTGCACCGTAGCATAGTTTGCATATAGGCTAATCCGGCCCTGGTTAGCAGAGGTAGGTAAAGCTATTTCAAGTTCAGGATTTGACCACTGGTTTCTACTAAAGACTTCTCATATCAAGAAACTTGGGTTATGAAGCAATTCCTTGATTTATTTCATTTTATAATAAGTTGAAATATATAAAATTAGGCAGAGGGAAAGGTTTTTTGCAATTTGGTGACATATGTCGGTGACATATGTCTGGAACATTTCAGAGTACATTTCCAGTAGTTTATGCAGACCATAAATAGATACTGTACACCAGTGGTTCTCAAACTGTGCCGTGGCACAAAAGGTGTGCCGCAACTATTTCCCCCCAAGTGTGCCGCATAAATCTTTCCAAATACACAAACATGTATTTCGGGCATTGAATGTGTCCAGTACAAGTATTGTCTGTCCCGCTTCCTCCACAGAATTGTCAATCTAGTGGTTTCACTTTTGCGAGATCTGAATCTTTTTAGCGACAGATGAAAGGAAAGGGGGATTATGAGTATGTATATCAGTATGCTGATATAAAAATTTATATTTAATTGACTACTTTAATGTTTTTGTCCAATTTATTTCATTTTTACAGTACAACTTAGCAGTAAACTTTGAAGAGCTGTCCTATTAACGATTGATAATTTCTCTACCACCTTGTGTAGGTTTTCAATTACTGTGCCTTCAATTGAAGTGTTGCATATTTTTCTATTTATACTGAATCTAACCACAATGATTAAATATAGTAGATTTTGAAACAATGCATAGGTTTTTTTTATATTGCCATTGTACGAAGTTGATGCTCACTAGATATATTAGTCAGCACACAAGGCAGTGCAGTGTCGAGTTTGAAGCTTTTTGGATCAACGGTTCTTGAGAAATCTAATAAAAATAAATACAAAATTACAGATTATAGATCTTTTATCTAAAATTATAAATCTAAATGTAGATATATATCATATCTAAATTGGCAATACCTCTAAATGTAGATATAATATATCTAAATTGGCAACACTGAAGAGAAGTAACAGAAATACTTTGAAGCTGTAGTTTCGTACGACGGACAGATAATTATTTTATTATGGCAGGCTGCTCAACACACCATAAATTCCAAAGATGCACTTTTGGAATGGGCCCTGTTATCATGCAACAAGTAGGCCAAGAGTGGCATCGTCAGCCAACAATTCTAGACTAACGACTGTGAGAACAGTAAGAATATTGTCAGCTAGAAATAGAAATCAATCAGAAGTGTCAAACGTTAGTGTGACTTAATCAGTAAATTGCCAGTTGACCTGAATAATTTATTTATTAAGACCTTCCAAACAGACAGCAGAGAGACAATGGCCAGGGAATTCCCATATATCCAGGCATTACTTGAATAGGCATTCATTTAGGTCAACAAGTGAGAACTGTCAAACATGGATGAATATTCAAGTTTATATAGAATCAGAAGTGAATACACAGAATGGCAAAGTATTTGTATTTCAATAGATAACTAAAGCCCAGCTGTTATAGTGTCTTGTTGTTCATATTCAAACTTGCATTAATGGTATTCCTTGTATTGTTGTATACCACTCCCGATTATTTATGTATACTTTCAACAGTGTGAAAGAAAAGGAAATTTCCACAGATTGACCAAAGCAGGGGTGGTGAACCTATGGCATGTGTAACGAAATACACTGTGTTCATGCGTGACCAAAAGCCCATATCGTATTATCGTATTACCGGGGCTAGGAATGTGTGACCAACAGGGCATATCGTATTACTGGTGGCCTTTTAAAACTGCCTGAATTTGAAAATAAGTTGAGATCTGATGCCATTAGCGACAGGTCGCACAAAGAGAATCCCCTGTCCGTTAGGA